>JARYGA010036686.1:0-81131 GCA_030545235.1 Helianthus tuberosus | reverse complement strand
AAATCAGTAGCAAAAGGTTTTGGGGTCAAAAGATATGTAGAACTCATTTTATAGCCAGAAAGGGCAAAACCGACAATTACCGAATCAAGCCTATGACTCTAAGTTATGCTCAGCCTAAAATTAATTAAAAATCTTCCAAAAATCCCAAAATAATATATTACATCAATGGGTAAAAAGTTTGATATCAAAAAGTAGGTTTAAATAGGCTATACGCTAATTATGTCGTTTAATCGCTAAAAAGCTTTATAATTACGCCAATGAGCATAACTCTCAACCTATACCTCAAACTGATGTCAAAATTTGGTTACAAGTTCATAATTCAGTAATTAAGGTTTCTACTCTTTTATATTTTCAAAAATCACGTTTTAAGGTGAAAAGGGCATAATGGTCAACATATAGACAATTAACGGAATCATGCATATTAATTGGTTAACTAATGAACCAAGGTGCATAATCACAGAGGGTTATACTAGCATGTAACCTGGTCCTAAGGAAGCTCTAAGGCATTTCCAAATCATTCTAAAACGGGTCAGAACTAAAGTCAAAGCAAAAGTCAAAGTTTTGCGACTTTCGGTTCCGAACCGGGTCTAAACAGAAAATTGTCGGGTTGAACATGTTTAGACATGTTCTTACACTAATTACCAAGTTATATAAATGATTAAACAGGTTGTATGGGTTCTACATTGTTAATTATGCATAAATTGGAAATTACGCATTCTGTTGACTTTTTAATGATAAGTTTGACCCGACATTTGACCTAGTTAGAGTGGAAATCAGAGGGTGCCCTTTTAAGGGTTTAATGCCCACATAATTACCAACTTATAACTACTTTCAATTCAACTAATCACTGGACCAATAATGATTAATTGCTAAGTCAACCGTTAATTACGACGGTTTGACTTTTAAGCTAAAACTAAGTAAAAACTCAACTAAGAAAGGTTAAGCATACTTACTGAAGTCCTATGCATGATTTGTGATCACTTGAGTCTGCTTTGGAGCTCCAGAAATGATCAGATATGCAGATGGAAGGAGTGGTTACAATGGTTGCAACAAGGGCCTTTATATAGTGTTCAAAAGCACTTAGATCATTGACAACAAGTGCTATCAATGGCCATGGATCATCAACAGATGTCCCTAAGGGCCTAGGGGTTGTTTAGGGGTCGTGCAAGATGAGGAAAAACAGATTAAAGTCGGTTACAATGGAGTTGGCAGACAAAAACCCAAAGTTTTCAGAGCAGACAGCCCCTCGCGGCATGCGTAGACCCCCCCGGGTCCTCGCGTGGCGTGACGCCCCTTCTGTTCAAGATCCAAATTTTTGATTTTTATGCTTTGGTCCTTGGCTCTTGAAAACTTTGTTTCGACTTTATTTCTTGCATTTTGAACCCTCCAATTTGACGTATAAGGGCTTCAAGACATATACCCACTTTGTTTAGTCCTCGGTTAACTTTATTGTCACCCGAAAGGTCCTAAACTTCATCGTTGACGCTTTTAACCCTTCGCATACGAATTTGATCATAACTTTCTCATACGATAACGAAACTTTATGAAATTTATATCGTGCATTCTAGTGAGCATAATTAACCGTTACAAAGCTTCGGGTTTGCTAAAAGGTCACTCAGAGGTATAACTTAAACATGTTGACACATTTAACCCCTGTAGTTTGTAATCTCTCACTTTCTTTCATATTTAGCTTCGTATGATCCATGATTTATTCGTTTGAAGATATGAGCATTATGTAGGGTTAAATGTAAAATATATTTATTCACTGTTGACATTTAGAACCCGTATATTCACATACTTTCCATGTTTGTCAACTTTAGTCCTTCTAGAACATTCTTTCACACGTTCAAACCTATGACACGTGTCAACACATTATAGGACGTGAATTTTCGAGGTGTTACATTTGGTTGCTCATTTTGATCAAGAAACAAAAAGGTTTGTTCTATGGCGACCTCTTCTTCAACAAAGTGGTCGATTTCTCCTCTTGTATAGGGTGGCTCATCTTCATCTTCAATTAGGGGGTCATTATTGCCGAATGGATATTTCATTGAACGCCCAAGATCGACACTTCTTTTCAATGCCCCTAATTAAATGGGTAGATTGTCATGCTTCCGATTTTTCAAAGCTTCGTGGGTTTTAACAAAAGGTCGTCCCAACACTAGCGGGGCGTCATCAAGGATGACGAAGTCGGTTGGGATTACCATTTGATTTGTTTGGACCAACATATCTTCAACTACTCCCGTTGATTTTATTGTTTTCCGATTAGATAGAAAAATGGGTATTTGAAGTGGAGAAATATCACCAATACTTAATTTTTCGAAAATGTAGTTAGACATTATATTAACACAAAGATCTTTATCAATTGTAATATTACTAATAGAGGAATTTTGAAAAAAAACACGGAACCGGTGTAATGTTAATTTCAAATGGTTCATCTTTTATTAGCGTAGTTTGATCATTTGTTAACTTAATGCTTACCGTTTCGTCAATTTTAGTGTTAGTGTTTAACTCTTTCAAAAACTTAGCATGAGTGGATACTAAAGAATGATTTTCGAAAGAAGGTGATAAGAGATTAATTTCTTGAAAATTAGACTCTTCTTTAATTTTAACGTTATCGGACTCATCTTTTTCGTTGTTTAACTCATGTGTTGGTTTTTCACTTACTTGTTCTTCCATTTTTACCTCTTCAACTATTACTTCTTTAGTACATATTACCTCTTCCCTTGCGTGGGCTTCTTTTATATAGCGCTCGATAGTTTTAAGGTGTTCTATTATCTTTTTGGCTACGGGAGAGACAAAATAAGGATCCTCAAAGCTTGAATTCGGAAGTTTGATCCTTGGTTCCTCATAGTACTCATATGAGGTAGATGGTTCATAGCATTGTTCCTCATTGTAAGTGTATGATGGATAAGGGTCGTAACTTGGTTCTTCATAATACTCATATGAGGTGGGTTGTTCACGCCATGTTTCTGTAAAAATATGTATATGCTTTTATGTTTTTGTAATTGTGCTTTTTAACTTAGTGTATAGTTGTTCAACGTAATTGTTGTTCGATTCACTTATGAACAAATTATTTGTTTTTAGTTTATTATATAATTATTTAATCTATAGCATATATAAAAGAATAAATAGAAGACGATTACTCTGTTAATAAATTGAGTAAATGATTATATTAGTTTTTTTATTTTTAAAATAAAAGCCAAACTAAATACATGATTTTTTTACTTTTAACTTGAGGTATTTTTATTTACAAATTAAAAACAGAGATATAACGTAAGAAAAAAATAATACTTTACAAAAAAAAAATATAAGTTTATTAAATAGCAATACTATGTTATCATTAATTTAGGTTTTGCCCAATTAGTTTAGGAGAGAGACAAATAAGTTTACAAGAAAATTAAAAGAGATAAAGGAAATTATTCATTTTGGTCAATATTTGGGAAAAAAACTCAATTTTCTATAACTTTTCTTTTTTAAATTTATTATACTTTAAATAACTTAGTTTTCATTTGTAATTAACTTTGAATGCATGCATGGGCGACCTTTAGGGTGTGCGCGGAGGACTATCGCAAAATGCCCGCAATTTCAAGATCACGTGTTTTTTAAAAGATCTAATATATATATAGGGATGGGTTAAAATCAGTGGCGAAGCTTGAGATTTCCGCCCCGGGGGGCGGAAGTCACCGGACCTAAAAAATTCTATAAAACCGGGGGGTCGAAAACGTACATACCCAAAAAATTTCTATACGAAAACTACATTCCCTCCACTACTGAGAGAAAAGTTCGGGGGTTCGGCAACACCCTCCCGTGTCGCAACCCCCGACCCCTGCCTCGGGAGGCGGGCGGCCGCGGCCTACTCATAGATGGTGGTGTCGGTGTTTATCAATTTGGAAGTGGAAATTACATCAGGACCGTAGTTAGGAAATATTTTATCAGAGCAAAATACCATATTTTTATAATATTAAACACATGGAAAATTCTCAAGTTTACATTACAAACATTTTATAGGGATAAACCCTATTTTATTAAATAAAAACATCCTCTTTATTTAGGTAACTTTTATAGCCACTTTTCCAAGCCTTCAGTGCTGTCCAGCTGGCTTCTATTTGGCTTTCACATTTTGTTACCTGAAACGCGATTAAAAATATTTTGTCAGTGGGAAATACTGGTGAGTGAATCCCAATTTAATCAAGACAAGTTTTATCAGTTTTACAGTATTGAGGGCGATCTCGCAATTACATTTGTTTATTTTTCTACTTTAATTACCACCCACAGTACTGTCAACCCGACTTGTGGTCATGTTACTACTCACAGTGTAGTAACAAATTTTGTATACAAAACCCCAACATATCGACGATAATTGTAGAATACAAATACTCAATCACTGTTTAATATAATGTAAAACAGTTGAGGTTTTGTAAAAACAGATTGCAAAAATTGGATTACTCACATTGCAACTTTAGGGTTTTCCTTGGTGAATTCCAGGTGATTATCTATTAATTACATAATGCACACGCGTTAGTATAATAACCCAATATTTACATTAGTTATACCCTCCCCGAGACAGAACTCCAACGACTACGTCGGGCAGAGCCTCAACAACCGTTACAGAGTGCTAGATCAATCGGATAACGTATCTAATACGTAACCGGGGGTTATGATACTTACAACGAGGCAGAACTTCGTTATTTTAGTGAGTATAATGCCTGGGTATTATAATTTCTATGTAGAAATTGAGAGAGAAAAGTGAATTCTGAACGATTTCCAAATGACAGCCGAAGCCATCTATTTATAGGTCTGATCGACCAGTCTCTCGCGGCCGGCGTAAGATGAAGGATAAGCCTTCGCGGCCCGTGACCTAGGGGTGTAGGCTTTAGCTTTGCTGATTCATCGAACTAGGTTTGACACGAGGCTGCCACGTGGCAGCTCAGGGTGTCGCCTGGTGGGTTGGCTGTCGCGGCCCGCGTAAGCCTGAAGACAAGGTCTTCGTGGCCCACGAGCGCGCTTCAGATTTTGTTTTTATTTAATTTTTTGCAAAATGAAAGGTATTTAGGGCCAAATCTCATATACGGGGTATATTTTAGGATATTTAGGGACAGTCTAATTATATTAGGAGTGTCAGAATTATTTTAGGAGGGTTGTTATATCCTCCCCACCTTGTTTTAGAACTCGTCCTCAAGGTCTACTTGAACAGGTGTGGGTATTTTCTTTGCATTTCTGATTCAAGTTCCCATGTGTATTATGGTCCTCTCTTGGAATCCCACTTCACTTTGACTAGAACTAATCTCTTGCGTTTGAGGTTCTTGACTTTCATGTCTTCAATCTGTAGTGGTCTTTCTACAAACTTAAGCTTCTCATTTACCTCTATATCCTTAAGAGGCACTACTAACAATTTATCGGCTAAACACTTTTTGAGATTACATACATGAAATACATCATGTATTCCTGCCATTTCCTATGGCAGTTTTAGCTGATAGGCCACTGGTCCTATCCTTCGAATAATCTCTAAAGGTCCAACGTACCTGGGGCTTAGCTTTCCCCTTTTGATGAATCTCACCATTCCTTTCCAAGGAGAAACCTTTAAAAAAAACTTTATCTCCTACCTGAAATTTCAACAGCTTTCGCCTGTTATCAGCATAACTTATATGTCGATCGCGGGTTGCTTTCAGTTTTTCCTTGACTTGAATAACTTTGTCTGTTGTTTCTTGTACTATTTCTGGTCCAGACAATTGCTTTTCTCCAATTTCTGCCCAACAGACCGGAGTTCGGCACTTTTGTCCATAAAGTGCTTAGAATGATGCAGCATTGATACTGGTATGATAGCTGTTATTGTAGGAAAATTCTATTAATGGCAGATGATTATCCCAACTACCTCCGAAATCAATTACACAAGCTCTAAGCATATCTTCCGTTGTCTGAATTGTTCTTTTGCTTTGTCCGTCCGTTTGAGGATGATAAGTGGTGCTTAGGTTTAACTTGGTTCCCATTGCATTTTGGAAACTAGTCCAAAAATGGGAGGTAAAACGGCTATCTCTATCAGAAACAATTGATAAAGGAATTCCATGTAATGAAACTATTTCATTTACATATAACTTGGCTAACTGTTCCATACTAAAAGTTTCCTTCATTGGTAAGAAATGAGCTGACTTGGTTAGCCTGTCAACAATCGCCCAGATTGTATCATTACCTTTTCTTGTTTTGGGTAATTTGGTAACAAAGTCCATTGTTATCAATTCTCATTTCCATATTGGCATTTCCAATTGCTGTAACAAACCTGAGGGTTTCTGATGTTCAACTTTAACCTGTGAACAGGTTAGACACTTGGCAACATAAGCTGGTATATCCTTTTTCATTCCTATCCACCAGAAATTTTTCCTTAAATCTTGGTACATTTTATCACTTCCAGGATGCATCGTATACTTAGACCTTTGGGATTCCTCTAATATACGATGGCGTAGGTTTCCTAGTTTGGGTATCCACATTCTTTCCTTATGGAATCTCCAAATTCCATCTGTTCCTTGTTCTAATTCCTTAATCATTCCTTTCAATTTTTCAGTATCATCCTTGATTACTGATTCTTGTGCTTTTCTAATCTGGTCAGTTAAATCTACTTGTACATTTAATTTAAGAGGACGTACTCTCTTTGGCTTTTCGTGATACTTTCGACTTAAAGCATCAGCTACTACCTTAGCCTTTCCTGCATGGTACTGGATATTACAATCATAATCACTAAGTATCTCCATCCAGCGTCTTTATCTCATGTTTAATTCCTGTTGCCCGAAAACATACCTTAAACTCTTATGATCGGTAAAAATGGTAAATTTACTACCGTAAAGGTAATGTCTCCAAATCTTTAGGGCAAAAATTATGGCTCCTAATTCTAAATAATGGGTTGAATAATTCTCTTCATGATTCTTAAGTTGTCTAGACGCGTAAGCTATAACCTTTTGACGTTGCATCAATACACATCCATAACCTAACTTAGAAGCGTCACAATAGACTACAAAGTCTTCAGTTCCTTCTGGTAACACTAGTATGGGTGCGTTGGTTAGTCTTTGCTTAAGAATTCTAAAGGCTTTTTCTTGTTTTGGTCCCCATTCAAACTTAACAGATATACAGGTTAACTTAGTTAAAGGGATGGCTATTCTACAAAAATCTCGGATAAATCTCCTATAATAACCGACCAATCCTAGAAAACTTCTAACCTCGGTTGGTGACTCAGGGGTTTTCCATTTAGTAATTTTCTCAATCTTTGTGGGATCCACATGAATTCCTTCATGATTGACTAAATGTCTTAGAAACTGCACTTCTTCTAACCAAAATTCGCATTTTGAATATTTAGCATAAAGCTTTTCTTTTCTCAGCAAATTTAGGAGTGCATGCAGATGCGCTGCATGGTCCTCTTTACTCTTAGAGTAAATGAGAATATCATCTATAAAGACAATTATGAATTTATCCAAATATGGCTTGCATATTCGGTTTATCATGTCCATAAATGCGGCTGGGGCATTGGTTAAACCAAATGGCATGATAGTAAATTCATAATGGCCATACCTTGTTCTGAAAGCGGTCTTAGGAATGTCCTCTTCCTGTACCTTTAATTGATGATATCCTGAGGGTAAATCGATTTTAGAGAAAAATCAAGCTCCTTGAAATTGGTCAAACAGATCATCGATTCTCGGTAATGGGTACCGATTTTTAATCGTGACCTTGTTTAATTCACGGTAATCAATGCACATACGCATTGACCCGTCTTTCTTTTTGACGAATAGGATCGGTGCTCCCCATGGTGATGAACTTGGCTGTATGAATCCTTTCTCCAACAGTTCGTCCAATTGTCTCTTCCATTCCTGCATTTCTGCTGGTGCCAAACGGTAAGGTGCCTTGGCAATTGGTGCTATTCCTGGTAGCAGATGAATTCTGAATTCAACTTCCCTATCTGGCGGTAGTCCTGGTAATTCTTCTGGAAACACATCTGGAAAATGAGATACTACGGGAATATCTTTCAGTTCTTTTCCTTTAGTGTTAATGATCATAGAAATCAAATACACTAATGATCATTTTCTTGCATAACTGACTGTTTTCATCACAGAGATGAATTTTGTGGATCTAGATAGCTTATCTCCTTTAATTGTGATCTTTTCACTTTTTGGTGAATTTACTTGGATTGACTTTTGATCACATAGAATACTTGCTTTATTGGTTACTAACCAATCCATTCCTAATAAAACATCAAATCCTTCCATATTCATTGGATAAAGATTTGCAATAAACTTTTGGTTAAAAAATTCTATTATTGCTCCTTGCAAGATTTCGGTAATCTTAACGGATTCCCCATTTGTTGTCTCTACTAGACATTCTTGTTGAAGTTTAATTAATGGTTGATTGAGAAGTTTGCAAAAGGAAGTATTTATAAAACTTTGGTTCGCACCAGAGTCAAATAATACTTTAGCAAAAACATCATTAACTAAAAACGTACCGGCAATCACATCCAGAATCATCTTTGCTTCTTCGGCTGTCAGAACAAATGCTCTAGCATTTTTAGTAGTCTTGTTGTTCATGGCTGGAGCTAGTTTCGGACAGTTTGGCTTAATATGGCCTTTTTCTCCGCAGTTGAAGCACACTCCATTACTGGGCTTCTTCCTACAATCTTCTTCCTTGTGTCCTGGTATCCTGATTAATCCCCAAATGTAACGAGAGATTAATACTGGTTCGGGTCATGCAAGGGTCGGTACTATTCGAGCATTTTCAAAGAATAAAGTAGTGTAACCCTTACTATCCACTCCAGTCATTCTATGGTTTAAGAATTTATTTGCTATTTGTTCCTTCTCATTGGGAGGACAGAATTTTCTTTCAACCATGTCCTTAAACTCATTCCATTCCATATTATAGACCCTGTCACTTCCCCTAGATTGGAGAATAGTGTTCCACCATTCTAAAGCTGAGTTCTTAAACTAATTGGAGGCAAACATTATCTTATCCTCTTCTGCGCACTTGCTTATTTTTAAGACTGCCTCAGTCTTTTCTATCCAGTGTAGAGCTGCAATGGCTCCTTCATTTCCTGAGAATTCCATTGGTTTACAGGACCTGAATTCTTAATAAGAACAACCATAAGACATGGTTCTTCTTCTTTTTGGAATGGACACTTGAAGTATTGGTCCATTGTTTACGTCGTGTTCTGGTTCAGTAGGTGGTCGTTTACTGCCATTATTACTTTTTATTATTATCCGCTTCCTTAACTATTTTGATAATATATGGCATTGCGTCTATAATCCCTTGTGCCACTATATGTTGGATGGCACTGTTATCTACTTGATTTCCGTTATTATCATTATTCTGGTTTTCTTAATTCACTTCGTTGTCCATCTGAATTTTAAACATTTAGCACGTATTAATATCACAAGACAATATCCAATATAAACAATCATATCACAAGCATATTGATCTAAAATCGTCGTCATTGCGACCTTTACTCTATTTTTATATATCCATCTATATCTATTACAAATACAACTAGAAATCGAAATACAATACTAGTATGTATTAGTAGTTATAGGATTATCTATTTTAGTTGATTATATTATTATTATATATTTATTTTTTTTCAAACTTACACACATATATAAATATATTTATATTATTATTATTATTATTACTATTACTGATAGGGGTTCATCCAGTATTGCATGTTGCGCTCGTCATATTTCCAGACAAGTCGCTCCCCTATCTGTCTCATCCTCTCACTTCCTTCTAATATCTCCTCACCAAAGGTGCAGAGTTCTTGCACATTCTCAGTGCTCATGGGTGGTGCGGGTGCGGTAACGACTCACACAAAAATGTCCTAAAAACGTTCTGTAAGTATAAACCAGAACCCTGATGTAACAACCCTCACTAAAAGTCCTATTTATTTTATTATTTTATCCAATAGGAAACCCTAATTGAGAAACCCAAGTGATTCTGCACAAACCCTAAAAATTTCAGAATCATCAGAATCAGGATCAGGGCCCCTAAAACTCAGGGGGGTATTCCCCATTGACGATAATCCTCACAAATTACTATCTAAATCGAATTTTCAAGAACTGGCGACTCAGCAGGCCTACTCCCACACGTGGCCACCCTATAGTGAAAACATGACCCTTACGGACCGTAAGGGTTGAGTCTTACGGTCCGTAAGCCAGGTCAAAATCGGGTATAAATAGCAGAACATTGGGACTTGATTTCTGGCGATTGAACGACGATCAAACTCGAAATACACGCTGAGATATCGTTCAAATACTCTCAAAACACACACAAATCACTAATTAACAGGGGGTGCTGCTACGATACAGGGTAATAACTCGATCGCTATTACGATTCATTGTCCGATCGATCAATGTACTCAATGGATGTTTAAGTGCTGCCCACATTAGGGTGATGCTTTGTCATTAATCGTTAATTCGATGGATGTTTAAGCATAACACTTTGTCATTCATTGTGAGGGTTGATCTCGTGAGTTATCGTAATTGCTGTATTAAGTTACCTACCTAGTTCGTGTGCACCAGGTTACTAGGCTAAATCAATAGGCTAAGCTCTGCCTGTATAAATCTGCAATATATCAAGGATTATCTGTAGACTAAACTTTGGCCGTATGAATCTGCATGATTATAAGTGAGTCATTCTCTTTTTATCAACTATTTTACAATACCTCAAATTATTTTCAAAAGTTATAATTACAGGGACTAAGTCATGGATATCTTGAATCATTGGCTAGTGGGGTATTGTGCACATTACTAATTTTCTCCCAGTTAGGTTCATTGACCTACTAGGGATAATCACTGTTAGGTTCATTGACCTACAGGGATAATCATCACTATTTAGGTTCATTGATCTAATAGTGGTATAACCATTGTCACCATTGTGACAGGGCGCCAGATAAAAATAAGATAGAAGCCATTGTAATCGCTCTTATGCTGTAATTAATAACTATGCATCATTATGCAAAATGAATGATTCACTCAGTATTTCCCGCTGACAAAACCTTTTTAAAATACTTTTCAGGTAATTACAGTAGATTGAAGTAAGCGTTGGAAACGACACTGAAAGGCATCAAAGAAGTGGCTTATTTTATTAATTAAATCAAATTAAGAAATATTGTTTTATGTAATCAAATTTATCTTTATTAAAGCTACCATTGTAAAACATGGGTTTATCCCATCTATTTAATAAATAAAATCCGGTGTTTTCTACACTCTGATGTTTTTCCTAACTCACAGTCCTGATGAAATTTCCGCTGCAACGTTTTCAAAATAATCACCGGTACCACTGGGCTGTTCCCGACTTCCGATTCCGTCAAGGGTGGGTCGGGGGCCGTGACAGGTGCTGGTATCGGGTCTGGGTATTGTGGCATTGGTTCTTCGTAAAGGTACTGTCACACCCCCAAAAATCCACACGCGGAGTATCACCGCTTGGAGGCGTGACTGACCAGGATCAAGCCACCAATCATATTGAACATTGTAAGTAATAAATAAAATTCAATCCAACAATACGAAAGGTGTTCAAACAAAACATAGTTAAGTGTTTAGCGGAAGCATAAATGTGAAAATCCAACATAAGTATTAAGTTCAGAATGTTATAATGTTTTTAACATGGCACCCACTGTCCATGTCCCACAACGATCGCGTCTCCCAGTGCAAGCTCCATGAGTACCTAACGACCTGCTAGGCATGTAACAACGAGTCAACAACAAAGTTGAGCGAGTTCACAGTTGATTGTTCATTTATTGAGTTCTTTTCAGAATTCGTAAGTTTGTTTCATAACCATGTGTTAACCGGTATCCTTGTTTCCCCAAACCTTTACAATATTTAGTGGGGGTTTCCCATGTTGTAATTCACTAGACTAGTTGTATTTATAGGTGTCCTTCCCAATCCGAGGATAGTGGTACGTAGGTTTTACGTAGGTTTAGTGCTGGTGTCCTTCCCAATCAGAGGACAATAGTACGTAGGTTTTACGTAGGTTTTGTAGGACAGTAGTACGTAGGTTTTACGTAGGTTTTGTGCTGGTGTCCTTCCCAATCCGAGGACAGTAGTACGTAGGTTTTACGTAGGTTTAGCACAGGCGTCCTTCCCAATCCGAGGACGGTGGTAAGTAGTCTAGTAGTGTCGAAAGTATGAGTAGTTATTCAATACCATTCCCAACCCATCGGGAATCCCATGCCTTAGGAGTGTGAACTCACCTTGGTTTGCTCGGTTTGATTAATTACTTAGTTCCAATTAATCAGTCAAGGCCTATGGTATGCACGTATACACAATCAGTTGACATTCACAAAGTTCGACTAACAGTCAAGATCATCACGTACATGCAGGTAACAACTAACGCTAACGCATAGCATTTATCAGTTATACAAGCTCATGCAACCATGCTATACAATTAACAGTTACTTGTACTATCCTTATCAGTTAACATAATCTTCACTAACCTAGTTAACTACTAACAGAATTAACCGAGTTACTGTGCTTGATTAACAACTTGACGAAACATACTTGTTTCGTCGTGAACCCCTTCGGCGAAACCCACCCGTTTCGTCGTGATTACCCTCGGCGAAACTCACCTGTTTCGTCGACCTTGGCGTTTCGTCCATTAGGTCAGTTACGCCGTGTAACTGCTGATTACCCAGAAACCCTAACAATCATTCTCAGCCGTTACATACTATCATCGATTATGCAGTCATCATACAACACAGAAATCATTGAACATAATACATGTAGCCCGTGTCTTATACATAACAGTTTGCTAACATTCCTTCGATCCACATAATCATTACATATAATCGAGATTCACTTAGGTCTACTAGTTCTTTGTTATCAGAAATCATCATATGTTTATGATCTAATCAGCATGACCAGACGCTATGCTAGCATCCTTTAACCTAACAGTCAACGACAACATATAAGCTTTGCAAGGTTTTAGTCTACGCAACATGATAATCATCATCAACAAATCCTAAGGGAAACTAAACATAAGATCAAGCATTACATAACATCGATGAATCATGCTTTCGATTAACAGTTAGCAATGATAACAATCAATTAGTCATGCAAGGGTTAAACACTAACCGTGGTAAAACGGAAATACTAACTTGATCGGTCTAAAAGGGCTTCGAGAACACAAGATCGCCGTCAGTAGGGAGGGAGAGCTCTAGGGTTTCTAATTGGCCTGATGAATGTCGAGTGTAACAGTTTCACGCAACAAATACCCGTATAAACGTACTGGGCCCTTAATGGGCTTCGGCGTAACAGTGGGCCGGCGAAACTCCCTGTTTCGTCGTGTGGGTTATGACGAAACTCCATGTTTCGTCGAATGAGGTGTGGCGAAACACTAATTGTTTCGTCGGGTATAGTTCCTAATCTCAAACAGTTTACAAGTTCACGTAACCAAACACTTTAATCACATTAAATAGATAACATATCCAACATACATCTCAACATATAGTCCAACGTGTACAATTACAAGGCAAACAAGTCGTGTAAACAAACAACTAAACAGTTAACGTACAATTAACGTGAAAATGGAATCTTGGAAACTCGAGTTGTCACATTATCCCCAACCTGAAAGAAATTTCATCCCGAAATTTAGCATGCGGTTACTGAGGAAGCTAGTTGAGTTTACGTGGTTTACTTTTTTCCTGGGGTGTCACATCATCCCCCCGTTGATTTGGAATTTCGTCCTGAAATTCCACAGTACCTTCAGCCTCAGAAGTGGTTGTATTGTTCTCGAACAAATGGGGATACTTGAGTTTCATTTGGTCTTCTCATTCCCAGGTTAACTCTGGGCCACGACGGGAGTTCCAACAAACTCGAACAAGAGGTATTCCTGTATGCTTGAGGACCTTAACGTCCCGGTCCGTGATTTCAACTGGTTCCTCGATGAATCGCAACTGATCATCGATAGTGAGCTCCTTCAGAGGAACTATGAGGGTGTCATCTGACAGACACTTCTTCAGATTTGACACGTGAAATACGTTGTGAACTCCATTGAGTTCTGTTGGTAGGTCTAGTTTGTAAGCCACTTTGCCTATCTTCTCAATGACTTCGAACGGTCCGACGTAACGCGGATTGAGTTTGCCCCTTTTTCCAAAGCCAACCACACCCTTCCAGGGTGAGACTTTGAGTAGCACTCGATCCCCAACCTGGAACTCGAGTGGTTTCCTGCGCTTGTCAGCGTAGCTTTTCTGACGGTCACGAGCTGCCACCATTCGTTGTCGTATCTGAGCAATCCTTTCTGTAGTATCAACTACGAGTTCTGGGCCAGTGATTTGGCTGTCGCCAACTTCTGCCCAGCAAAGAGGTGATCGGTACTTACGCCCGTACAATGCCTCAAACGGAGCGGCTTCGATGCTAGTGTGGTAACTGTTATTATACGAAAACTCCACTAGAGGGAGATGTTTCTCCCAGCCGTTGCCAAAATCGATTACACGTGCACGAAGCATGTCTTCAAGAGTTTGGTGTGACACCCCAGGAAAATCTGGAAAACAACGCAACTTAACTAGCTTCCTCAGTAACCACACGCTAAATTTCGGGACGAAATTCTCTTAATAGGGGGAGAATGTGACAACCCTCGAATTTACATGTAACCGTACAGTTTATTAATAATAATTAATGTGCTTGACGACTGTGTGGAATTACTTAACTGCTTTCTGATATCTGTGTTATGCTTGCACGTATTTGTTAATATACTAATAGTGTACAGATAGGTCACTAAATAGTCCGTTATATTTTCCTGAGTGTTAGAAAGTAAAAACGTTACAAAATATATAAATAGGACACTTTACGGATTAATTAAGCACTCTAACGGAACAACACCGAACCGAACAACCGGACTTTACCCGGAACCTAAAAATATTGTCTATGACATTGTTTTCTTTTTCTGAGCCAGTTAGTGTCCCCGAATACCCTAACACCCGTTATAATTCACCACACACTAATATCTAGTCTTAACCACCTAACTTAACAACTAATGCTTAATCATCTAGTTCAAAACAAACCGAATACCCCCCCCCCTAACGAGTTCGGTTCCCCATAGGGGACACCATCTTACAAACCTTGAATATTTTAATCCTTGTGCCTCATATCAAGAGAACATAAGATCCAATGGGTATTAGTGGAATTGGACTATAAGTTGGACCATAAGGCTTTGTATTCATTCATTCACTTAGCAAAAACTTCACTCTTTCTCTCCCTCTTGTCCATATCCTCGGCTGAACCCACACACCCACATCCATCCATTTTCGAGCTTTGATCTTGCCATTCCAAGCATATACAAGTGTGAAGGATCGCGTACGAGGAAGCCCGGTGCTTGCGGATTGTCAAGGACCTCCCCACGTTGCTTTTAACCACTCGTTTTTCGCCTAGTTTCTTCCCTAGCCTCGAGCTAGTAGTAAGTGACTCTAAACATCTTCTTGATCTATTCTAAAGTGGTTAATAAGAGTTTCCTCGGTTAAAAATCACTAACATATAAGATCACCAACTAAAAGTCTACTAAAGTGATGAACAAGGTGGTTAATGGATGAATATTAGTGTAAATCATGTAGATCTTGTGTGATTATGATTATTGGTTGATTATCTGATGTGTTGCTGGATTATATGGATGTTTGATATTGTTACGATCACTAAACATAATTAACGGGATCAACCGAACACAAACTAGTAAGCTAGAGACTAAAAACAGCAATATGTCCATAGTTTACAGCCAACTTCAGTTGGCTGTAAACAGGTCTTAAACTCAACAAAAAACTGATATTTTGAATCTAAAATATGTTATTATGAAATACGGTTCTAATGGAACCGGAATCGTAATTTTTGGACTTCGTTTACTATTTTTAAAGTATTAATTTGTAACAGCAACTTAAGCTGAATTTTGACAGCTATAAATGGGTGTCATACTTTCAGTCATAACCTGAGTTTTGTGATGAATCGGACCATGAAATTTGTACAGTAGATGAAAACCGATGCATTTGTAATTACCCCACTGGAATTTCGTAAATCAGACACTCGATGAATTTTTAATAAATTGTTCCGTGGACTGTGATCAGAAATACATAAATCTGAGTTCAGTCCGGAATATGAATTTTTATAAAATATTTGTAATGAACCGGACCCCGATATTTTTACACAATAAAATATGGAACGTTTAAGACATTCTGTAAAAATTTGGGAATTTTTGGAATAATTTAACTATTTTATTTAAATGTCCGAAAACAGCCGGTTTTGAATATTAATGCTGAATTGACATAAGTTGTGACTTGCGTGTCTAAATGTCGAAGTATGCTATCGGTGAATGATCTAACATGTTATATGTGTTACATGCAATATCGTATGTTTGTTTATGAGTGGGGAATGGATGGGAAGTTTATATGGGCATAAATCGTTAAAGTGTGTACCTGTTATGTGGTAGAAGTAATGTGCAAATAAACCATACGTAGGATACGTGTTATGCATGAGAAACTGATTGTTATCCGTACCTTATTAGGACGTGATTGACCGAACTTGACTGTTAACTATATTTGAGAATCTAACCGAGCAAACCGAGGTGAGTTCACACTTTTCTACAAAGCATGGTAATTTCCCGGTGGGAATGGGAATGGGTACAGGAATAGGGATTCCTCGTCCTTTGGGACGCGTTCAGGAACGTGAATTCCTCGTCCTTGAGACGTGTTCAGGAATGTAAATTCCTCGTCCTGTTGGGACGTGTTAGACTTACTGGACTAGAACTCTATCAGCGAAGTCCCTCCCTTTTTGTATCGACTTAATCGCCGAGGCTATGGCGAGCGGGTCATTAGTTAATAGCGCTATTAGGTTTAACAAACCTCACACCGTGCCAGTCGGACGGGCGTGTACTAATGGACTATGGCACGTCGGTGGTGATAGACACCGACGCTAGGGCATAATTGATTTTTGTTAGTAGTCGATATGATAAACGAGTCTGGTAGTTTAAAATACTGGGGCAGCTCCCCACAGCCAAAGTGCCGGGCTGGATAGCCAGGGAAGGTGAACATGGGATGGTTAACTAATAAACGTTTTTGAACTATGGGGTAAGCCCCACGGCTGGATAGCCGAATGAGATTAAACTATGTTTTTGGAAACAACTCTAAAATGGACAACCAACCGTGAACTCACTCAACTTTGTTGTTGGCTCGTTATTACATGCTTTGCAGGTCAATAGATGCTATGGAGCTTGCATATGGAGGTGGTCGTTGTGGGATGCGAACTGATATGTCCCGTACTTAATGAATAAACTTCATGAACTTATTAAACCTACGTTTTGGACTTTAAACTTATGAACTATGGACTTATGTTTTGAACTTATGTTTTATGCTTCCGCTGTTAACCTAAAATCGGTTTACTTCCTTTTGGTCACCAATCGTAATGTGTTTGGTTTTATTTACTTAAGTATGTTGTTCAATATGATTGGTGGCTCGATCCTGGTCATGTCACGCCTCCAAGCGGTGTGACAGATTGGTATCAGAGCCATTGGTTATAGTGAACTTGGTTTTAATAAGGGAAAAAGTTTTTTGTTAAAACCAGACTATAACCTGTACAGTGCTCAACGATCCACAACGACGCTTCGCTCCACGTGCAAGACTCAACACACTAGGTGGTATGATTTAAGTTTTTATTTCTTACTTGCTAGATTACTTTCGTCCGGTGTGGTGTCTATGGTGTGTTTATTTAGGGTAGTAGCGTGTTGTCTATTGGCCCTACTGCGTTCTTTATGATATGCAATTGTTTACTTGAAATTTGACAAGTGATGGTCAAATTCTTTTCTGATTTCTCGTCACCCCGCTACGACAACTGTTTATGCATTTTATCTATTTACACGCTTAATTCGACATGACGTCACCATCTGACCCTCCGTACATTCGGTTTGTACGTCAACATTCACAAAGACCAGACCTGGCTCAAACGAACACGGGTTTTGGAGAACTATACCCACGCATCCCTGTTGACGGACCTCATCATCTCCACTGGTCGTCGTTACCAGAAAAGAAGCAACCACAGTTACGCGCGTTCGTCGCTTTGCAACTCGCAACCCTACCAACCAAACTCTATTTTGGACAAGCGATATACTTCCGTGATCGTAATGCAATGAACTTCCCTTTTGGGGTCATGCCGCCACACCTCACTACTAGAATTGCTTCTAAGCGACATATTACTTGGTCGAATTCTTCCGTTATTGGTGAACCCCTGTTTTCGCTCGATTCTTCGCATGAACCTCATTAATTCCCTGTTTCTTCGATTGGCAATTGATTTAACGAAACGCCAACAACCACACCACTATTCCCACTGATCACAAGATTTCCCCCATTACCTTATTGGATGATTAATGCTTCTTCTACTTGATTTACCCGCTTCGTAAACCCAACCTAGCGAATGGATGCCCTTACTGAGGAGATAGTCTTCAGGACGTTCGAGAGCGGAGATATGGATCACTCAACCTACAGGCAAACACGATAATCTATAAGCTTACCTGATCCACCTTACACTATAAGAAATCGTATTATTCCATGACAGTCTTCTTAAATACGCGGAATCTTTACACTAGCTTTTGTACCTACACATGATTATTGGTTTATGTTATGTCTAATTTCTACCAATTGCTTAGACCAAACCGTCATTCTCTTACCACAGTGACATTTCGCTCTCGCTCCACCATGCAAAGACATTGAAATTAACACCCTCTAGCATAGAAAGTTTGGAAGGCTCGACTCTCAATCCTCGGTGATCACTCCTTGAAATCTTCAGAGTGATGCAAAGAACGATCCCAACGCAGTAATGGGTAAGTTCCTTCTGGACGACTTCTTTGTTACTGTTTTGTTTGATTCGGGTGCCGATACTAGATTACGTATCCTTAAAAGTTAGTCAATTGCTTAAGCGCACTCCAACACTCCTGAACACCAAACACACGGTAGAACTAGCCAATGGTAAAAGTTTTGAAGCCACACACGTAGCTAAAGGTTGTAACCTCGTCTTAGCTGGTCAGACTTTCTCTATCGATCTCATTCCTATCACCCTGGGTAGTTTCGATGTCGTTATTGGGATGGATTGGCTATCTCATCATCAAGCGGAGATTGTTTGCAAGGAGAAAATCGTCCGCATTCCTCGTTCTGGTGAAGAACCTCTCATGATTCGTGGCGACAAGAGTGGTGCTGTCGAAGGCATCATCTCTTTCCTTAAGGCCCAGAAGTGTTTGCGAAAGGGCCACACTGCCATTTTAGCACTCGTTACTGACACATCAACGGAAGAGAAGAAAATTGAAGACATCCCTATTGTGCGCGATTTTCCCGAGGTATTTCCTGAGGAATTACCTGGTCTTCCACCTCATTGCCAAGTTGAGTTTCAAATCGAGCTACCTCCTGGAGCAGCGCCCGTGGCTCGAGCACCATATCGTCTAGCTCTATCAGAACTCGAAGAACTGTCCACGCAATTACAAGGACTCTTGGAAAAGGGTTTTATATGTCCTAGCTCTTCGCCCTGGGGAGCTCCAGTCTTATTCGTGAAGAAGAAATACGGTACCTTCAGGATGTGTATTGACTATCGTGAACTTAACAAGTTGACTGTGAAGAATCGTTATCCTCTTCCACGTATTGACGACTTGTTCGACCAGTTGCAAGGGTCGAGCTATTACTCCAAGATTGATTTGAGATCGGGATACCATCAGCTGAGAGTCCGAGATGAGGACGTCTCCAAAACAGCATCCAGAACCCGTTACGGCCATTACGAGTTTCTGGTTATGCCATTCGGGCTGACGAATGCACCAGCGGTCTTCATGGATCTCATGAACCGAGTGTGCAAGCCTTGCCTGGATAAGTTCGTTATTGTTTTCATCGATGACATCCTGATCTATTCGAAAAGTCAGGAGGAACATGAGCAACATCTACGGCTTATGCTGGAACTTCTTCGAACAGGGCAGTTGTATGCCAAGTTTTCGAAATGTCACTTCTGGCTTCGCGAAGTCCACTTTCTAGGCCATGTGGTAAACAAGGATGGAATTCATGTGGATCCATCTAAGGTTGAATCGATAAAGAACTGGCCTGCACCCCGTACACCAACAGAAATCCGCCAATTCTTGGGTTTGGCCGGATATTACAGAAGGTTTATAAAAGATTTCTCCAATATTGCGCAACCTCTCACTTCACTGACTCAGAAGGGTGTGATCTATCGTTGGGGTGATGCACAAGAGTCCGCATTTCAGCACTTGAAGGATAGACTCTGTAGCGCGCCTATCCTCTCATTGCCTGAGGGCACAGACGATTTTGTGGTTTACTGTGATGCTTCCATCCAAGGACTTGGTTGCGTGTTGATGCAACGTGACAAGGTCATTGCCTACGCATCACGCCAACTCAAAGTTCACGAAAGAAATTACACTACTCACGATCTAGAGCTGGGAGCAGTTGTTTTCTCACTTAAGATATGGAGACATTACCTGTACAGTACCAAGTGCACCATTTACACCGATCACAGGAGTCTCGAGCATATCTTCAAGCAAAAGGAGTTAAACATGCGTCAACGCCGATGGGTTGAGCTCTTGAACGATTATGAATGCGCAATCAAGTATCATCCGGGAAAAGCCAATGTTGTGGCCGACGCCCTCAGTCGAAAGGATACTATACCTAAGCGTGTACGTGCTTTACAGCTTACCATCCAATCTAACCTTCCCGCTCAGATTCGCGATGCTCAGGTTGAAGCATTGAAAGCAGGGAATATCAGGGCTGAATCCCTACGAGGATCGAGGCAGCGGCTAGAACAAAAGGAAGACGACGCTTACTATGTAACAGGGCGCATCTGGGTTCCACTTTATGGAAACATACGCGAGCTTGTGATGGACGAAGCGCACAAGTCTCGTTATTCGGTACATCCTGGTTCGGATAAAATGTACCATGACCTCAAGACTACGTATTGGTGGCCTGGCATGAAAGCCCACATAGCAACCTACGTCAGCAAGTGCTTGACTTGTGCGAGAGTCAAGTCTGAATATCAGAAACCATCAGGCCTACTTCAACAACCGGAGATCCCGAAATGGAAATGGGAGCAAATTTCCATGGATTTCGTTACTGGTCTGCCTAGGTCTCAACGCGGAAACGATACCATTTGGATGATCGTAGATCGACTGACCAAGTCTGCACCTTTTCTGGCTATCAAAGAAACGGATAAGTTTTCTACTCTTGCAGACATTTACCTAAAGGAAGTGGTATCAAGGCACGGAGTGCCAACCTCCATCATTTCTGATCGTGACGCGCGTTTTACGTCTGAACTGTGGCAAGCAATGCACAAGTCTTTTGGCTCAAGTTTAGATATGAGCACCGCTTATCACCCACAGACGGATGGGCAATCTGAACGCACCATCCAAACCTTGGAAGACATGCTTAGGACATGCGTAATCGACTTCGGAAATGGCTGGGAAAAACACCTCCCGTTAGTGGAGTTCTCGTATAACAACAACAACTACCACACCAGCATTCAGGCCGCTCCATTCGAGGCATTGTACGGACGCAAATGCCGATCACCTCTCTGTTGGGCAGAAGTTGGTGACAGCCAAATCACTGGCCCAGAACTCGTAGTAGATACAACAAAAAGGATTGCTCAGATACGACAGCTCGTGACCGTCAGAAAAGCTATGCTGATAAGGGAAGAAAACCACTCGAGCTCCAGGTTGGGGATCGAGTGCTACTCAAAGTCTCACCTTGGAAAGGTGTAGTCCGTTTTGGCAAACGAGGCAAACTCAATCCGCGTTATGTCGGACCATTCGAAGTCATTGAGAAAATTGGCAAGGTAGCCTACAGGTTGAATCTACCCGAAAAACTCAGCGGAGTTCACAACGTATTCCACGTGTTAAATCTGAAGAAGTGTCTGTCAGACGAGACCCTCATAGTTCCTCTCAAGGAATTCACAATCGACGACCAGCTGCGATTCGTCGAGGAACTAGTAGAGATTACTGATCGAGATGTTAAGATTCTCAAGCACACAAGAATACCTCTCGTTCGAGTTCGTTGGTGTCACACCCCGAAATATCAGAGCATTGGCGTGACTGGACTGGTATCGTCATTGCACAGTGGAAGCAAATAAGCAAAGACTTCTAGAAACTGAACGCCTGCTAAGTACTCGAATCCTCGATGGTTCTCCTATTCCAACCGTTCCTTGTCTTAGAACTGTAACCTGAGAAAGAACATGCGAGAAAAATCAACAAAAGTTGAGCGAGTTCATAGTTTGTTCGTAAAAGATTTGAGATAAATCTTTTGAGTTGTGAAAGGTTTGAAATAAATCTTTGAAATAACCGGTTTTTGAAATAGTATTGAGAAAACGAATCAAAAGTCATTTTCTTGCCAAGTTATATGGAAACGTTGTGTTTGTAACACAGTATGTTCATAAAAACCATGTGTTTGTAATGTTCGTAAAACCGTCAATGCCCACCCTGACTTTAACTCCATACCCGCATAACCCTATGCTTTGAATTTGTATAAAACATGGTATTTAATTTGTATGAACAAGTATTTTTTTTTGTAAGTATATATGTCCCTGGTATGTAGCAAATAAGGAAAAAGAGATCACCAATGGTTTGCAAGGCCATTGATATGTGTGAAGTGCAAGTAGGAAGACTCAAACCTAGCGGATTTGTGCGTCGGGTACATAGTCACCCCAAGGTCCGTTAACTGTTTGGCCTGGGGCTGGGCTCGCTACACCCAGATAGATCTACCGCATTGTGTCCCTCGGTCCTACCATGAGTATTAATGGCCCCAAGTAATACCTACCCACTCACATGATCTGTACGCAGTAACCCTCCTTACGCTAATCATACCATGTATAAAAATCCCTGGTCACCCTAGCCAGATCCCTGGTCACCCTGGCCAGATCCCTGGTCACCCTGGCCAGATCCCTGGTCACCCTGACCGAAAATCATTCATATTTCGAAATTAAGCATTTGTTTTGTAAAAACCGGTATGTTTAGTATAAACCTTTCGTAATTCATTTGTGTTCCTCGAAATCCCTTCGTAATATGATTTAGAAATACGAGTTTTGCGTTTGTTCAAAACTTTGTATGTTTTTGAAAAACGTGCATGTCTTTCCACCCCGAAAACATTAATAAAAATGTAAAGCCGTAAAAAGTGGGGTTATGAACTCACCTGAATATTCCTGTGCAGAGCTAGCTAATTTACGACTTCGTGATGTCGTTTCCAAAATGAGACTCGCTAGCGTGCATTCTACAATATTCCTAACACGGAATATCTAATAAGTTTCTAATATAAACGTAGCTAAACTACGTGTCTGAGCTCTACCGAATCGTTAACCGAACGATTTGATGGTAAGTTAATAACTTAATAGTAACGATTAAGTTATACTTGTTAGGTTTCGCCTAATGTCGGTAATAGTTTAATAAGTCTTGTAAAGACTTAATTCTCGAGAGATTTAAAATATATGAATATTTATATAAAAGTATATAAATATATTGTTATAATTGCGTTAGTTGTCTCGAGAAATCGTACGTGTATGTTCAAAAGTTTGTATGAAAATAACGTATAACCAATTCGTATCGTAAATACATCTCGTATGATATTTATCAAAGTGTATGTCTATGCCATTTAGGCGTTTGACGTGAATATAAAAAGTCATATTCATGAAAGAATTGTCGGATTGTCGTGTTTGAAAATAAATATATAACTATATTTATTTTTATAAACGAATGTGTGTTCGGCTTTTGAAACAATATAAATAATTATATTGACTTTATAAAGGAGTTGTCGAAATTCCGAAGTTTATAATAAATATAATAATTATATTTATTTGTTGTAAATAGATTTCCGACTCGTTTTATTTTACGGATTTCCTCGAAAAACGGGCAGAGTTTCCTCTGTTTTTGGACGCCCCCGACAACACAGGTTGTCGTTATTTTAACAAAATTCAATCAAGATTCAATAGTCAACATAAACAATTTTGTTAAATATATCAAATATAATCATCCGGTTCGAGCTCGTTATCACGTAATAAAAATAGGGAATAACTAACGTAAATAATACTCGCGCTAAATCCTTTACCGAATCTTCGTGTCGAGTCGCCGAACGTGTTGATCGAGTTGACCGGGTCAACTGAGTTGACTCGCTGTGTTGACCTGAGTTAACCGAGTCGACTCGGTTTAACCGAGTCAACCGAACCCGTTGACCAGTTGACCGAAATCATCGAACCGAAGCCTTAAATTCGAACCGTATCGAACCCCTTTGACCCGAATCTGAACTATTGACTGACTTGACCAAACTTTGACTATTGACCGAGCCGAGTCAGACCCGTAACACCTGAACCCGAACCGAGCATGAAACCGAAGCAACCAAGTAACAACGAGCCTGAACCACGTGCACCAAACCAAATCTTGAGTCAAACATAACCCGAATCACATTCGTCTGAACCGAGTTCTGACCCGAACTACTACAAACCCGAACCAAAATCGAACTAAATATCGAACCCAAACTCGAACCTGCTGTTAACCTGGTTGAACTAAACCTGAACCGAATCATACCTCGAACCGGAGCTCCACCACCGTCGCTGCTACTGCCGCCGCCGTGAGCGGCGGCGCCGCTCTATCTCCGCCTCTCTGCCATATCCCTCTCTCTCTCTCTCTCCTCAGTCTCTCTCTCTGTCTCGCTTCTCTCTCTCGTCTCGTCTCTCTCGTCTGTCACACCACCGCACCACCACCGGACTGTGGTGGTGGTGGTCCGTAAATACAGATCGAACCAAAAAGGGGGGGGGGGGTCTCGCTTGTCGGAGAAGACCGTCGGTAGCCGCCGGTTCTCTGTGTTCGTCGCCGGATACATAACCGAGAGAGAGTAGGGAAAGATGTAATGTGTGTGGATAAGGTTTCTCATTTGTTTTGTGGGTTTGCAGAAGAACCGAGAGGGAGATGAATGAGAGCAAAATTTTTGCATAAGTGTTTATGTGTGTATGTTGTAAGGTCTGCACAAAATAAGGGAGGGCTATGGGCCATTTTATAAAGATGAAGAGATCTTACAAGATTTTGAAAGATCTTGAAATATTTTGGAAGGATTTCATTGAGATTTTGTGCAGATTTTATAAGATCTATAGAGATCTATATTATATGCAGGTTTAGGCTTGTGGGTTTTGGCTTGTGCCCAGGGCTCACAAGCTCAATCCCCGTGTGTAAGTGGCCCGTAAATCCTACGAGACCCGTTGTGAAAACCAGAACTCCGTTTAACGTCAAAAATTAAAATACACCAAAAAATACGGTCGGTAGTTGTTGTTTGCACGCCGTTCGTCGATCACGGTAATAATCGCGAAAAATAGTATCGTTGCCGTCTTTAATCCGTTTTTCGATCCGGTTACGACTGTAGTCACTAAAATTAATTACGGAGCTAAATATAGCGTAAAAATTTAATATTTGTCAGCGTTGACAGTATTTTGTACGGCGTCAGTTCGTTGTCGCGTAGTGTTCAGCAGATTCCCCGTTAATCACCATACACGCACTGTAAAGTCCGATAAACGTTCCTAGGCACTCCAAGGGCCTGATTAAGTTAATTTGCTCTGTAAACACTATTTATTATCGCGTTAATTACCTGTTAATCACGTAATTAAGAGCCGTAAATTACGGGTTGTCACATTCTCCCCCTGTTACAGAAATTTCGTCCTCGAAATTTAGACTATGTTATCTCCTCAGAATTGTGTTGTTTGCAGGTAAGTCCGAATCATAACAAAGTGAATGACCGCGTAATCGAAACAAGACTTATTCGAGTCATGTGAATTTAATGACATTCCTCCACAATAGGAATCCCAACGGTTTAAAAGAAATGTGTCTCAGTAATTGATGTCAAAGGAAACGAGACGTAATGATACAGTCACCAGTGCGACTAAGTTAACAAGGATCCAACAATGAACAGGAACTTCGACCAATCGAATTCCATATGAACGTCTATAACATGTAAATGAGTTCTAGAAGCAATAACGTCCACTGGATGAACTTAGAATCAACAATCTCAAATATAATAGTTTGCATGAAACGTTCGATCGTGATCAGCGCAAGCTGCAAGTCATACCGACGCCACAAGGTGTCGCAATGAATGAAACAATTTAATAATAGAGGTGATCGAACAAGTATCACCTGTGTTTTGCATAAAATGCTCAATCATAATTAGCCCAAGCTACAAGTTTGTATTGACACCACAAGGTGTCGTAGTGACTTAATAATTCAATAATAGTGGTGATCAAACGAATCCACCGTGTTTGAAGTCAAATGAAAACGTAATGGAGTAAATATGAATGTTTGTTCCAAACAAACATCAAAGAATTTTCAATTGAAGATGGAACACCAAAGAATTACTGTTTTGATCGAAGAGGAAGGAGCAATGAATATTGCAAGACTTTCGATTGATAATGAAAGAAACGTTAGTAGGTACACCGGAATATAAAATGGATTTGTGTACCATTGTCTTAACACACTATTGTATTAAGACTGTTGTAATGTGATAAACCAAAGCGGATTTAAAGCAATTCAATAATTAAATCCGTGTATGAGATGTGTAAACGAGTTTAGCGCAAGCTTCAAACTAATGAAAATCACCATCACATGGTGTCGAAATCAACAGACAATTTAATGGAGTCGAATACCAAACTAGTTTACCTCGGCTCGGAACAAATGAAACGCTTGTTAATACGAATTTGAATATGATGCTCCCAATACATCATATTATGTTCTGAAATGAATATGTGTAATGAACAAGTTCAAACAATTGAACTTGGTTTTAGCGTAATCCGACAATAAGTATATGTATCGACAAGAAAACTTTCGGCATGGTTACAACGAAAAACCATGTATGTAACTTGTAAAGAAATGATCGTGATACAATGACCATTAAGAAGAGTAGAGATACGAAAATCTACTCAGTAAGTGTGAAATTCGAAATTTCAATAAAAGAAATTTGAGGACTTTACCTGGGGTTTCGAGTGACGACCAATTGTTAGGTGACATTACCATGGAATGTCGAACATATCGTATTCGTCATTAGTTAGGTAGGGGGGAATGCGGAGACAATCGTCTTCTCCCTGGCGTGATTCGTGTCGTTGCAGGATCGCGTGACAAGTTGTCATTTACTGATTGTTAGTTCTCCTGCTGACAGGAATCTAGCGTCGTCGTTAGATTGCGTCGTCGTTCCTTCTCAAAGGCCTCGCCTTGATAGTCGTGTATGTCGTATTTCAATCTCCGTTGATGTATAGCCTAAGTTTCACGTATACCTGTGCACTAGCGTTGTGTGCCGCGTAGAAGGTGATGTACCCCGACATTCGTTGGCGTAAAATTTGAGTTCTATGTATTCTCATGCGCTAGCGTTTTGTTATGCGTAGGATGCCTGCTCGGGAAGTTAAAATATCATAGACAATATGGATAATAGTGTGTGCCCGAGTTAATATTCGCGGTTCCTACATGATGACCTTTAATGAACTCACACATGCGCAAATAATCAATCAGCAATCAAATAGTCCTCCTAGTCCCACTAGCCTCCCAGCCTCCCAGACTGACTCCCTAGTCCCACTAGACAATTTTCCCAGCCTCCCAGACTGATTCCCTAGTCCCACTAGACTATCCTCCCAGCCTCTCAGACTGAATCTCCTAGTCCCACTAGACTATCCTCCCAGCCTCTCAGACTGAATCTCCTAGTCCTACTAGACTATCCTCCCAGCCTCTCAGACTGAATCTCCTAGTCTCTCAGACCAGAACCAGCCACCCGACTGAATTCCCTTTTCCGAAGGTCTTAAATGCATGTTTCCTAAACTCTCAGAGTGTTGTGTACTGTATGTAATCCTTTCGTGTACCGTGTGTAAAACACCACAATAGCGTATGTTTAAAAACAAAATTTTGACTGTTTTTTTTCCGGCAACGGTTGGAGACCATATTCGAGTACTAGGCGTTTTGTATGTATTCAACATCTTAATAGTCTAAGTCCCAGAGAAAAGTGAGGTTAGAGCCTAGGTATCACAACAGAAACTTAATTCGCTGTAACCTATAGCTCTGATACCAATCTGTCACACCCCGAAATATCAGGCATTGGCGTGACTGGACTGGTATCGTCATTGCACAGCGGAAGCAAATAAGCAAGGACTTCTAGAAACTGAACGCCTGCTAAGTACTCGAATCCTCGATGGTTCTCCTATTCCAACCGTGCCTTGTCTTAGAACTGTAACCTGAGAAAGAACATGCGAGAAAAATCAACAAAAGTTGAGCGAGTTCATAGTTTGTTCGTAAAAGATTTGAGATAAATCTTTTGAGTTGTGAAAGGTTTGAAATAAATCTTTGAAATAACCGGTTTTTGAAATAGTATTGAGAAAACGAATCAAAAGTCATTTTCTTGCCAAGTTATATGGAAACGTTGTGTTTGTAACACAGTATGTTCATAAAAACCATGTGTTTGTAATGTTCGTAAAACTGTCAATGCCCACCCTGACTTTAACTCCATACCCGCATAACCCTATGCTTTGAATTTGTATAAAACATGGTATTTAATTTGTATGAACAAGTATTTTTTTTTTGTAAGTATATATGTCCCTGGTATGTAGCAAATAAGGAAAAAGAGATCACAAATGGTTTGCAAGGCCATTGATATGTGTGAAGTGCAAGTAGGAAGACTCAAACCTAGCGGATTTGTGCGTCGGGTACATAGTCACCCCAAGGTCCGTTAACTGTTTGGCCTGGGGCTGGGCTCGCTACACCCAGATAGATCTACCGCATTGTGTCCCTCAGTCCTACCATGAGGATTAATGGCCCCAAGTAATACCTACCCACTCACATGATCTGTACGCAGTAACCCTCCTTACGCTAATCATACCATGTATAAAAATCCCTGGTCACCCTGGCCAGATCCCTGGTCACCCTGGCCAGATCCCTGGTCACCCTGGCCAGATCCCTGGTCACCCTGGCCAGATCCCTGGTCACCCTGACCGAAAATCATTCATATTTCGAAATTAAGCATTTGTTTTGTAAAAACCCGTATGTTTAGTATAAACCTTTCGTAATTCATTTGTGTTCCTCGAAATCCCTTCGTAATATGATTTAGAAATACGAGTCTTGCGTTTGTTCAAAACTTTGTATGTTTTTGCAAAACGTGCATGTCTTTCCACCCCGAAAACATTTATAAAAATGTAAAGCCGTAAAAAGTGGGGTTATGAACTCACCTGAATATTCCTGTGCAGAGCTAGCTAATTTACGACTTCGTGATGTCGTTTCCAAAATGAGACTCGCTAGCGTGCATTCTACAATATTCCTAACACGGAATATCTAATAAGTTTCTAATATAAACGTAGCTAAACTACGTGTCTGTGCTCTACCGAATCGTTAACCGAACGATTTGACGGTAAGTTAATAACTTAATAGTAACGATTAAGTTATACTTGTTAGGTTTCGCCTAATGTCGGTAATAGTTTAATAAGTCTTGTAAAGACTTAGTTCTCGAGAGATTTAAAATATATGAATATTTATATAAAAGTATATAAATATATTGTTATAATTGCGTTAGTTGTCTCGAGAAATCGTACGTGTATGTTCAAAAGTTTGTATGAAAATAACGTATAACCAATTCGTATCGTAAATACGTCTCATATGATATTTATCAAAGTGTATGTCTATGCCATTTAGGCGTTTGACGTGAATATAAAAAGTCATATTCATGAAAGAATTGTCGGATTGTCGTGTTTGAAAATAAATATATAACTATATTTATTTTTATAAACGAATGTGTGTTCGGCGTTTCAAACAATATAAATAATTATATTGACTTTATAAAGGAGTTGTCGAAATTCCGAAGTTTATAATAAATATAATAATTATATTTATTTGTTGTAAATAGATTTCCGACTCGTTTTATTTTACGGATTTCCTCGAAAAACAGGCAGAGTTTCCTCTGTTTTTGGACGCCCCCGACAACACAGGTTGTCGTTATTTTAGCAAAATTCAATCAAGATTCAATAGTCAACATAAACAATTTTGTTAAATATATCAAATATAATCATCCGGTTCGAGCTCGTTATCACGTAATAAAAATAGGGAATAACTAACGTAAATAATACTCGCGCTAAATCCTTTACCGAATCTTCGTGTCGAGTCGCCGAACGTGTTGATCGAGTTGACCGGGTCAACTGAGTTGACTCGCTGTGTTGACCTGAGTTAACCGAGTCGACTCGGTTTAACCGAGTCAACCGAACCCGTTGACCAGTTGACCGAAATCATCGAACCGAAGCCTTAAATTCGAACCGTATCTAACCCCTTTGACCCGAATCTGAACTCTTGACTGAGTTGACCAAACTTTGACTGTTGACCGAGCCGAGTCAGACCCGTAACACCTGAACCCGAACCGAGCATGAAACCGAAGCAACCAAGTAACAACGAGCCTGAACCAGGTGCACCAAACCAAATCTTGAGTCAAACATAACCCGAATCACATTCGTCTGAACCGAGTTCTGACCCGAACTACTACAAACCCGAACCAAAATCGAACTAAATATCGAACCCAAACTCGAACCTGCTGTTAACCTGGTTGAACTAAACCTGAACCGAATCATACCTCGAACCGGAGCTCCACCACCGTCGCTGCTACTGCCGCCGCCGTGAGCGGCGGCGCCGCTCTATCTCCGCCTCTCTGCCATATCCCTCTCTCTCTCTCTCTCTCCTCAGTCTCTCTCTCTGTCTCGCTTCTCTCTCTCGTCTCGTCTCTCTCGTCTGTCACACCACCGCACCACCACCGGACTGTGGTGGTGGTGGTCCGTAAATACAGATCGAACCAAAAAGGGGGGGGGGGGTCTCGCTTGTCGGAGAAGACCGCCGGTAGCCGCCGGTTCTCTGTGTTCGTCGCCGGATACATTACCGAGAGAGAGTAGGGAAAGATGTAATGTGTGTGGATATGGTTTCTCATTTGTTTTGTGGGTTTGCAGAAGAACCGAGAGGGAGATGAATGAGAGCAAAATTTTTGCATAAGTGTTTATGTGTGTAAGAGCATTCTCATCCAATCCATCAAAACTTGTGAGGGTGAGTTTTTATATTGTAAAGGGTATAAAAAGTGGTTGTGAGTGAAGGAGAGAGAAAATGTTACTGTTCATCTGTATATTTGGGGGGACACTGTTCACCCAGTATAATTTTTTTAATATATATTGAAAGTGGTTGTGAGTGAAGGAAAAAGAAAAATGTGATGATAATATTATTTAATTGAAAAGGAGAGAGAAAAAATATTTGTTTTTAGTGAGAATATATTGATATAGGAGATGCTTTATAGTGGAATGTATGTATAATTTGATGGATTGGATGGGAATGCTCTAAGGTCTGCACAAAATAAGGGAGGGCTATGGGCCATTTTATAAAGATGAAGAGATCTTACAAGATTTTGAAAGATCTTGAAATATTTTGGAAGGATTTCATTGAGATTTTGTGCAGATTTTATAAGATCTATAGAGATCTATATTATATGCAGGTTTAGGCTTGTGGGTTTTGGCTTGTGCCCAGGGCTCACAAGCTCAATCCCCGTGTGTAAGTGGCCCGTAAATCCTACGAGACCCGTTGTCAAAACCAGAACTCCGTTTAACGTCAAAAATTAAAATACACAAAAAAATACGGTCGGTAGTTGTTGTTTGCACGCCCGTTCGTCGATCACGGTAATAATCGCGAAAAATAGTATCGTTGCCGTCTTTAATCCGTTTTTCGATCCGGTTACGACTGTAGTCACTAAAATTAATTACGGAGCTAAATATAGCGTAAAAATTTAATATTTGTCGGCGTTGACAGTATTTTGTACGGCGTCAGTTCGTTGTCGCGTAGTGTTCAGCAGATTCCCCGTTAATCACCATACACGCACTATAAAGTCCGATAAACGTTCCTAGGCACTCCAAGGGCCTGATTAAGTTAATTTTCTCTGTAAACACTATTTATTATCGCGTTAATTACCTGTTAATCACGTAATTAAGAGCCGTAAATTACGGGTTGTCACAGTTGGAATGCACGTCGTGGCCCAGAGTATACCTGGGAACGAGAAGACCAAATGAAACTCAAGTATCCCCAGCTGTTTAAGAAAAACGCAACAACTACTGAGGCTGAAGCTACTGCAGAATTTCGGGACGAAATTCCAAATCAACGGGGGGATGATGTGACACCCCAGGAAAATCTGGAAAACAACGCAACTTAACTAGCTTCCTCAGTAACCACGCGCTAAATTTCGGGACGAAATTCTCTTAACAGGGGGAGAATGTGACAACCCTCGAATTTACATGTAACCGTACAGTTTATTAATAATAATTAATGTGCTTGACGACTGTGTGGAATTACTTAACTGCTTTCTGATATCTGTGTTATGCTTGCACGTATTTGTTAATATACTAATAGTGTACAGATAGGTCACTAAATAGTCCGTTATATTTTCCTAAGTGTTAGAAAGTAAAAACGTTACAAAATATATAAATAGGACACTTTACGGATTAATTAAGCACTTTAACGGAACAACACCGAACCGAACAACCGGACTTTACCCGGAACCTAAAAATATTGTCTATGACATTGTTTTCTTTTTCTGAGCCAGTTAGGGTCCCCGAATACCCTAACACCCGTTATAATTCACCACACACTAATATCTAGTCTTAACCTCCTAACTTAACAACTAATGCTTAATCATCTAGTTCAAAACAAACCGAATACCCCCCCCCCCCTAATGAGTTCGGTTCCCCATAGGGGACGCCATCTTACAAACCTTGAATATTTTAATCCTTGTGCCTCATATCAAGAGAACATAAGATCCAATGGGTATTAGTGGAATTGGACTATAAGTTGGACCATAAGGCTTTGTATTCATTCATTCACTTAGCAAAAACTTCACTCTTTCTCTCCCTCTTGCCCATATCCTCGGCTGAACCCACACACCCACATCCATCCATTTTCGAGCTTTGATCTTGCCATTCCAAGCATATACAAGTGTGAAGGATCGCGTACGAGGAAGCCCGGTGCTTGCGGATTGTCAAGGACCTCCCCACGTTGCTTTTAACCACTCGTTTTTCGCCTAGTTTCTTCCCTAGCCTCGAGCTAGTAGTAAGTGACTCTAAACATCTTCTTGATCTATTCTAAAGTGGTTAATAAGAGTTTCGTCGGTTAAAAATCACTAACATATAAGATCACCAACTAAAAGTCTACTAAAGTGATGAACAAGGTGGTTAATGGATGAATATTAGTGTAAATCATGTAGATCTTGTGTGATTATGATTATTGGTTGATTATCTGATGTGTTGCTGGATTATATTGATGTTTGATGTTGTTACGATCACTAAACATAATTAACGGGATCAACCGAACACAAACTAGTAAGCTAGAGACTAAAAACAGCAATCTGTCCATACTTTACAGCCAACTTCAGTTGGCTGTAAACAGGTCTTAAACTCAACGAAAAACCGATATTTTGAATCTAAAATATGTTATTATGAAATACGGTTCTAATGGCACCGGAATCGTAATTTTTGGACTTCGTTTACTATTTTTAAAGTATTAATTTGTAACAGCAACTTAAGCTGAATTTTGACAGCAATAAATGGGTGTCATACTTTCAGTCATAACTTGAGTTTTGTGATGAATCGGACCATGAAATTTGTACAGTAGATGACAACCGATGCATTTGTAATTACCCCACTGGAATTTCGTAAATCGGACACTCGATAAATTTTTAATAAATTGTTCCGTGGACTGTGATCAGAAATACATAAATCTGAGTTCAGTCCGGAATATGAATTTTTATAAAATATTGGTAATGAACCGGACCCCGATATTTTTACACAATAAAATATGGAAAGTTTAAGACATTCTGTAAAAAATTGGGAATTTTTGGAATAATTTAACTATTTTATTTAAATGTCCGAAAACAACCGGTTTTGAATATTAATGCTGAATTGACATAAGTTGTGACTTGCGTGTCTAAATGTCGAAGTATGCTATCGGTGAATGATCTAACATGTTATATGTGTTACGTGCAATATCGTATGTTTGTTTATGAGTGGGGAATGGATGGGAAGTTTATATGGGCATAAATCGTTAAAGTGTGTACCTGTTATGTGGTAGAAGTAATGTGCAAATAAACCATACGTAGGATACGTGTTATGCATGAGAAACTGATTGTTATCCGTACCTTATTAGGACGTGATTGACCGACCTTGACTGTTAACTATATTTGAGAATCTAACCGAGCAAACCGAGGTGAGTTCACACTTTTCTACAAAGCATGGTAATTTCCCGGTGGGAATGGGAATGGGTACAGGAATAGGGATTCCTCGTCCTTTGGGACGCGTTCAGGAACGTGAATTCCTCGTCCTTGAGACGTGTTCAGGAATGTAAATTCCTCGTCCTGTTGGGACGTGTTAGACTTACTGGACTAGAACTCTATCAGCGAAGTCCCTCCCTTTTTGTATCGACTTAATCGCCGAGGCTATGGCGAGCGGGTCATTAGTTAATAGCGCTATTAGGTTTAACAAACCTTACACCGTGCCAGTCGGACGGGCGTGTACTAATGGACTATGGCACGTCGGTGGTGATAGAACACCGACACTAGGGCACAATTGATTTTTGTTTGTAGTCGATATGATAAACGAGTCTGGTAGTTTAAAATACTGGGGCAGCTCCCCACGGCCAAAGTGCCGGGCTGGATAGCCAGGGAAGGTGAACATGGGATGGTTAACTAATAAACGTTTTCGAACTATGGGGTAATCCCCACGGCTGGATAGCCGAATGAGATTAAACTATGTTTTTGGAAACAACTCTAAAATGGACAACCAACCGTGAACTCACTCAACTTTGTTGTTGACTCGTTATTACATGCTTTGCATGTCATTAGATGCTATGGAGCTTGCATATGGAGGTGGTCGTTGTGGGATGCGAACTGATATGTCCCGTACTTAATGAATAAACTTCATGAACTTATTAAACCTACGTTTTGGACTTTAAACTTATGAACTATGGACTTATGTTTTGAACTTATGTTTTATGCTTCCGCTGTTAACCTAAAATCGGTTTACTTCCTTTTGGTCACCAATCGTAATGTGTTTGGTTTTATTTACTTAAGTATGTTGTTCAATATGATTGGTGGCTCGATCCTGGTCATGTCACGCCTCCAAGCGGTGATACTCCGCATGGTGGATTTTGGGGGTGTGACATTTGGATGGTGCGTTCAGACTGCCCATCCGTTTGCGGGTGATAAGTTGTGCTCATGTCTAATCGAGAGCCAAAATATTTGTGCATTGCTTGCCACAGTTCTGAAGTAAAACGTGCATCACGATCGGAGATAATAGAGGTTGGCACCCCCTGCCTCGAGACAACTTCCTTAAGGTAAACATCTACTAGGGTGGAGAACTTATCCGTTTCTTTGATGGCCAAGAAGTGTGCAGACTTTGTGAGTCGATCCACGATCACCCAAATAGTATCATTTCCACGTTGGGATCTAGGCAGGCCAGTAACGAAGTCCATGGAAATTTGCTCCCATTTCCATTGTGGTATTTCTGGTTGTTGGAGTAGGCCCGACGGTTTCTGATATTCAGTCTTGACTCTCGCACAAGTCAAACATTTGCTAACGTAAGTTTCTATGTGAGCTTTCATGCTAGGCCACCAATACGTAGATCTGAGATCGTGGTACATCTTATCTTAACCAGGATGTACCGAGTAACGAGACTTATGTGCTTCATCCATTACAAGTTCTCGTAAATTGCCATAGAGTGGGACCCAGATGCGTCCTGTTACGTAGTAGGCGCCGTCTTCCTTTTGTTCTAACCGTTGCCTTGAGCCACGTAGGGCTTCAGCCCTGACGTTTTCTGGTTTCAATGCTTCTGCTTGAGCATCTCGTATCTGAGTAGGAAGACTAGATTGGATAGTGAGTTGTAAAGCACGTACGCGTTTAGGTGTAGTATCCTTTCGACTGAGGGCGTCGGCCACAACATTGGCTTTGCCCGGATGGTACTTGATGGCACATTCGTAATCATTCAATAGCTCGACCCATCGACGTTGTCGCATGTTCAACTCCTTCTGTTTGAAGATATGCTCGAGACTCCTGTGATCGGTGTAAATGGTGCACTTGGTACCGTACAGGTAATGTCTCCATATCTTGAGTGTGAAAACAACAGCTCCCAGCTCCAAATCATGTGTAGTGTAATTCCTTTCGTGAATCTTAAGTTGGCGTGAGGCGTAAGCGATGACTTTATCTCGTTGCATCAATACACAACCATGACCCTGAATTGACGCGTCGCAATAAACCACAAAATCGTATGTGCCATCTGGCAATGAAAGAATAGGTGTGCTACAAAATCTATCCTTTAAGTGCCGAAATGCTGATTCCTGTGCATTACCCCAACGATAGATAACGCCTTTCTGAGTTAGTGAGGTGAGGGGCTGTGCAATCTTGGAGAAGTCCTTGATGAACCTTCTATAGTAGCCCGCCAAACCCAAGAATTGGCAGATTTCTGTTGGTGTACGGGGTGCAGGCCAGTTCTTAATCGAGTCGACCTTGGATGGATCAACATGTATCCCATCCTTGTTTACCACACGGCCTAGAAAGTGGACTTCAGGAAGCCAAAAGTCGCATTTTGAAAACTTAGTGTACAACTGTTCTGTTCGGAGGAGTTCCAAAATAAGCCGTAGATGGTGCTCGTGTTCCTCCTGACTCTTCGAATAGATCAGGATGTCGTCGATGAAAACAATAACGAACTTGTCCAGGTAAGGCTTGCACACTCTGTTCATAAGATCCATGAAGACTGCAGGTGCGTTTGTCAATCCAAAAGGCATAACCAGGAACTCGTAATGTCCATACCGAGTCCTGAACGCTGTCTTAGAGATGTCCTCGTCTCGGACTCTCAGTTGATGGTAACCTGACCTCAGGTCAATCTTCGAATAGTAGCTCGACCCTTGCAACTGATCGAACAAGTCATCAATACGTGGAAGAGGATAGCGATTCTTCACGGTCACCTTGTTGAGTTCACGGTAATCTATGCACATACGAAAGGTACCGTCTTTCTTCTTCACAAACAACACTGGAGCTCCCCAGGGCGAAGAGCTAGGACGAATGAAATCCTTATTCAAGAGTTCTTGCAATTGCTTGGACAGTTCTTCTAGTTTAGTTGGAGCTAAGCGATAAGGTGCTCGAGCTATGGGCGCTCCTCCAGGAGCCAGCTCGATTTGAAATTCAACCTGACGATGAGGTGGAAGACCAGGTAAATCCTCAGGAAACACTTGAGGAAAGTCGCGTACAACTGGAATATCCTCTATCTTCTTCTCTTTCGGTGATGCGTCAGTAACGAGGGCTAAAATGGCAGTGTGGCCCTTTCGCAAACACTTCTGGGCCTTAAGTAAGGAGATGATGCCCACAACAGCACCACTCTTGTCGCCTTGAATCACGAGAGGTTCTTTACCAGAACGGGGAATACGAACGATCTTCTCCTTGCAAAGGATTTCTGCTTGCTGTTGCGATAACCAATCCATACCAATAACGATGTCGAAACTACCAAGAACTATGGGAATGAGGTCGATAGAGAAGGTCTGACCAGCTAAGACGAGATTACAACCCTTAACTATGAGTGTGGCTTCTAGGCTTTTACCATTTGCTAATTCTACGGCATGCTTGGTGTTCAAAAGTGTTGGGGTGCGCTTAAGCATTTGACTAAATTTTAGAGACACATAACTGGTATCGGCACCCGAATCAAATAACACAGTAACATAAAAGTCGTCGAGAAGAAACTTACCCATCACCACGTTAGGATCATTCCTTGCGTCACCCTGACCAATCACGAACGCTCGACCCCTGGCACCATTGCCGTCGTTATTACCCCCATTGTTATTCCTATTATTGTTCCCATTTCCTTGGTTGTGGTTCTGATTCTGATTTAACTGCGGGCAGTGTCTCTTGAAGTGACCTTCAGCACCACACTGATAGCATCCCCTGTTGCCCTGATGCTGTTGCTGATTCTGCGATGCTTGCTGTTGCTGCTGACGATTCTGATTTGCAGGCCGTGAGCTCCTGCAATCCTTGGCTTCATGACCCATCTTGAGACACCTCTGAAAACGTCCCTTGTTGCACTGGCCACTGTGGTGTCTGTTGCATTTGTTTCATTTTGGGTGGTTTCCTCGATATCCACCCTGCCCTTGACTACCAGACGATTGCTGACCAGGACTCTGGTAGTCATCAACCTTTCGCCGCTGCACCTGGGACTGAACTGTAGTCGAACCCTTGCTGGAGGCTCCATCCCATTTTCGTTTGTTGTCACTGGGAGTAGCAGAAGTAGTAGTAGCAGTAGCACCTATACGCTTAGGCAGCTTGTTCTATTCCACTGCCTGGTCTGTGAGACGATGAGCAAGACGAGTAACATCCTGGATGGTAGCAAGGTTAGCAGAAGTCACATGGCTTTGAATCTCTGGTACTAAGCCTTTGAGGTACAGCTCGATACGCTTGATGGGAGGATCCACCATAGTAGGACACAAAATTGCCAGCTCGTTTGATCTTTTTGTGTACGCTTCAATTTCCGACCCTGTCATCTTCAAGTTAAAGAACTCCATTTCCAGCTTGTGGATGTCATCACGATTACAGTATTCTCGCTTGATCAGCTCCTTGAAGTCGTTCCATGGGGTGGCATTAGCAGCAACTATCCCCAGCATTTGAACCTGAGCGTTCCACCACGTGAGCGCTATGCCCTCGAGAGTACCAGTAGCCTACTTCACCCTACGAGCCTCAGGGCATTCACACATTTCGAAGACCGACTCGAGCTTCTCGAACCAGTGGAGGAGGCCTACAGCTCCTTCAGTGCCGTTGAAAGTAGTCGGTCGGCAATCCATAAAGGTTTTGAAAGTACACACAGGAGGCTGAGCGTGTTGACCTGTCGTGTGTGTAAAGCAAAATTAAGCACAAGTGTTGGTTTACGAGAGTAGGATCTAAAGATCCTAGAGTAAGTTGTGATGGCAGGTTATACCTCCTGCCTGGGCAGCTGCGAGTGCTGCTGCAACTTGTTCGTTGATCAAAGCCGTCAACTGGGCTTGAGTTAGGTTAACGCGTCAACTCATGATCTTCATATCAAAGGAAACATGAGTGAGAAAGGTTCGCGAAAGTGCTATGACAGAAGAGAGTAAGCACACATGTGTTTTCCAACAATAGTTGTTACGTTCATCTAAGCATACCATAATCAAAGTTCTATGTAACTAGCAAGTAGGCAATATAACATAAACCATATCACCTATAGTGTTGAGCCTTGCACGTGGAGTGAAGCGTCGTTGTGGATCGTTGAGCACTGTACAGGTTATAGTCTGGTTTTACCAAAAAGTTTTTCCCCTTTTTAAAACCAAGTTCACTATAACCAATGGCTCTGATACCAATCTGTCACACCCCCAAAAATCCACACGCGGAGTATCACCGCTTGGAGGCGTGACTGACCAGGATCAAGCCACCAATCATATGGAACATTGTAAGTAATAAATAAAATTCAATCCAACAATACGAAAGGTGTTCAAACAAAACATAGTTAAGTGTTTAGCGGAAGCATAAATGTGAAAACCCAAGATAAGTATTAAGTTCATAATGTTATAATGTTTTTAACATGGCACCCACTGTCCATGTCCCACAACGATCGCGTCTCCCAGTGCAAGCTCCATGAGTACCTAACGACCTGCAAGGCATGTAACAACGAGTCAACAACAAAGTTGAGCGAGTTCACAGTTGATTATTCATTTATTGAGTTCTTTTCAGAATTCGTAAGTTTGTTTCATAACCATGTGTTAACCGGTATCCTTGTTTCCCCAAACCTTTACAATATTTAGTGGGGGCTTCCCATGTTGTAATTCACTAGACTATTTGTATTTATAGGTGTCCTTCCCAATCCGAGGACAGTGGTACGTAGGTTTAGTCCTGGTGTCCTTCCCAATCCGAGGACAGTAGTATGTAGGTTTTACGTAGGTTTTGTGTTGGTGTCCTTCCCAATCGGAGGACAGTAGTACATAGGTTTTACGTAGGTTTTGTGCTGGTGTCCTTCCCAATCCGAGGACAGTAGTACGTAGGTTTTACGTAGGTTTAGCACAGGCGTCCTTCCCAATCCGAGGACGGTGGTAAGTAGTCTAGTAGTGCCGAAAGTATGAGTAGTTATTCAATCCCATTCCCAACCCACCGGGAATCCCATGCCTTAGGAGTGTGAACTCACCTTGGTTTGCTCGGTTTGATTAATTACTTGGTTCCAATTAATCAGTCAAGGCCTATGGTATGCACGTATACACAATCAGTTGACATTCACAAAGATCGACTAACAGTCAAGATCATCACGTACATGCAGGTAACAACTAACGCTAACGCATAGCATTTATCAGTTATACAAGCTCATGTAACCATGCTTTACAATTAATAGTTACTTGTACTACCCTTATCAGTTAACATAATCTTCACTAACCTAGTTAACTACTAACAGAATTAACCGAGTTACTGTGCTTGATTAACAACTTGACGAAACATACTTGTTTCGTCGTGAACCCCTTCGGCGAAACCCACCCGTTTCATCGTGATTACCCTCGGCAAAACTCACCCGTTTCGTCGTGATTACCCTCGGCAAAACTCACCCGTTTCATCGTGATTACCCTCGGCGAAACTCACCCGTTTCGTCGACCTTGGCGTTTCGTCCATTAGGTCAGTTACGCCATGTAACTGCTGATTACCCAGAAACCCTAACAATCATTCTCAGCCGTTACATACTATCATCGATTATGCAGACATCATACAACACAGAAATCATTGAACATAATACATGTAGCCCGTGTCTTATACATAATAGTTTGCTAACATTCCTTCGATCCACATAATCATTACATATAATCGAGATTCACTTAGGTCTACTAGTTCTTTGTTATCAGAAATCATCATATGTTTATGATCTAATCAGCATGACCAGACGCTATGCTAGCATCCTTTAACCTAACAGTCAACGGCAACATATAAGCTTTGCAAGGTTTTAGTCTATGCAACATGATAATCATCATCAACAAATCCTAAGGGAAACCAAACATAAGATCAAGCATTACATAACATCGATGAATCATGCTTTCGATTAACAGTTAGCAATGATAACAATCAATTAGTCATGCAAGGGTTAAACACTAACCGTGGTAAAATGGAAATACTAACTTGATCGGTCTAAAAGGGCTTCGAGAACACAAGATCGCTGTCAGTAGGGAGGGAGAGCTCTAGGGTTTCTAATTGGCCTGACGAATGTCGAGTGTAACAGTTTCACGCAACAAATACCCGTATAAACGTACTGGGCCCTTAATGGGCTTCGGCGTAACAGTGGGCCGGCGAAACTCCCTATTTCGTTGTGTGGGTTATGACGAAACTCCATGTTTCGTCGAATGTGTTTCGTCGAATGAGGTGTGGCGAAACACTAATTGTTTCGTCAGGTATAGTTCCTAATCTCAATCAGTTTACAAGTTTACGTAACCAAACACTTTAATCACATTAAATAGATAACATATCCAACAGATATCTCAACATATAGTCCAACGTGTACAATTACAAGGCAAACAAGTCGTGTAAACAAACAACTAAACAGTTAACGCACAATTAACATGAAAATGGAATCTTGGAAACTCGAGTTGTCACAGGTACGGGTTCTCTAGAATCTCCCTGATATATTGGTCATTATCCCAGTAGCGGTCTAGAGGGTCAAGGTCTGGGTAGGGTGCTACTGGGTTTTGCATGGACTCATCTTCTAGCGGGTAGCGTTGTTGATAATCCCTATGGTCGTCAAACCATGGGTCATAGCCTGGGGGATGGGGTGCTGGTACTCTAGGGATTTCAGCTGGGTCAAAAGCAGGTGCTGGAATTTGGTCTACTAGGTTTGCCTCAATTTCCATAGGTTGTGTAGGAAATAGTGGTAACGGTTGGGGTGCTATGAGTTGTTCTAGATTCGGGTCTGCAGCTGTAGTTGCTAAGATATGGAAATTTGCTAATCTTCTATTAATCTTATCCTGTGTTTGAGCATTCATTTCTCTATTCGCGGCTGCTAAAGCTCGCTGCTGCTGAAGTTTTCTCATCCTTTTTCTACGCTCGTGAGCTCCTCTGCTGAACCATCCTCTCTTCTTGGGAGGGAATAGCTCTTTAGATTGGGCTTTGAATACTGTCACACCCCAACCGATGGCGGAAACATCGGGGCGTGGCACTAAGCGAAACAGATTGTCCAGAAGTTTCTATAACAACTATAATTACCAATTATTTAAAGCATCACGTCCCATACCATGACATAAAAAGTAACATAATTATTACAGGCAAAGTCAAGACAAATTGTTCTGTTTCGACAAATCAGAATTGAAGTACAGACAATTCGTTTATTTGTTTCTAGACCTTTCCTAGCCTCGATTTCACAGCAAGCCAAGCATTTAAACATCTTAAGCACCTGCCACATATGTTAAAGTAAAAGTCAATACACATAGTGTAAAGGTGAGCATACAAGCTTGATAGATATAATAGAGTTCGAAATCATTTACGCATAACCAACACGTACACATTATGAAATGAAGCACGTAAGTTATCGACATGATCCTATCAATACCAATGACTGCGGGTTGACTGCGCAAGGACGTTCGTAATACACACTCACCACTGTGTGCCATGTAATTAATTGTCCTTAACAACCCCTGAGTGAACAGGTGCTGAGTCCAAACTATAGTACTATCGTTGCTAAGGCAGGTAGACAGCAATCCATGTGTAAACATAACAAACAAGCATTCATTAAATCACGTATAACATGCAGTAGTGGTTAGCGTTTAAAGTATTGAGTAGTGTGTTTGATGTGATTTAGTATAGGTAACGTATGTAACACCCAAAAGTGCGTAAAGAAAAAAGGGTTCAAGTATACTCACAGCGATGATGGATTGAAGGGAGCGCTAGAACGGAAATTAGCCTGATTAGAACGATAGCATAAACGATAAGAGGCGCGTAAAACGATGCGAGTGTAACAAGGATCGGACGGTAATCCGATTGGGTGGCAATCCGTTCGGATGGTCACCCGATCGGGTGGCCATTCGATTGAATAGTCACCTCGTTTGGTGAGGATATGTTTGTGTAAGATGGTTTGCCTTTTGAAGTTTTCGTTGTAGCATTTTGAAAATATAGAAGTATCTCTACCTTTCAGGTAGGTCGATCGAATGACCGTTCGATCGGGCAGCAATCCGATTGGCGAGATCTCTCAGAGTGAGAACAAGTTCACAGCAGGACGGTCACTCGATCAGATGGCTATCCGATTGGGTGGCAATCTGTACATATTTAACATGTTGAAAATTGTTTAAGTATCCAAGTCCCAAACGTCACACGATCAGACGGTCACTCGACAATCCGATCGGGTGGTAATCTGTTTCAACGTTCAGTTCCTAGAATAGTCTGAAAAATAATTCAAGTATCGAACCCAAGTGCAACTCGATCGGATGGCCGGTCGATCGGGTGGCAATCCGATTGGGTGGCAATTTGATCGGACGGCAATCCGTCCCGACGATCCGTTCGTCTTGTCACTTGATTTGTTTGAAGTTTTTGTAGTATTTGAATCGAGGCATTTTGCATGAACAACAGAAACCTATCTCGGCTCAAGTGACCCGATCGAACAGGAATCACCCTAGTCCGACCGGTTCACGGTTCGAGTCGGTAGTTCATGTTCAAACCTGAAGTCAATACCTCTTGGATGGATTTCGGATCTGGAACTAATACATCACCAAGAATGGGTAGAAGATCAAGACAAGCTCCGATTCCATCGGGTTTGAGTGCATTGAGTGTAAAAGAGTTGAAAGAAAGTTAGAAAACCATCCTTCACTTCTTTTCACCAAGAATAGGTTCAGATCTATGAAAGATCTTTGTTTATTCATGTGGAAATCGTTCAGATCTAAGTTGTTCTTGGTGGATTGAAGCCAAAACATGAAGTTCATAAGAACTCCATTATGACATCGTCCTAGAACACCTCAAATCTAGTGATTTCACGGTTAAAAGTTAAGATTCAAAAGATAGAAAGGTGTAGGAGTGCGTGTAGATCAGGAAATTACAAGATTTAGATTGAAAACTTATAAGAATCGGGAGAAATCAGAAGAAATGAAGGCTGGAGCGAGCTGGTCGAGTGAGAGCTGTCAACATCAAGTGATGTGACATATGAGGGTATTTATAGGGTTTCCATAAAAGGAAAGTGAGGGAAAGTGGCTGGTCGATCGGGTGGCAGCCCGATCGGGTGGCCACTTGGTCGGTTGGCCACTCGATTGGAGTGTCCAGCGCGACGAGTTTTGCAGTTTCATTTCGAGTGTAGAGCTTTGCGATGCGATTCGAGCGAGCGATGCGATAGTATTACTCATCAAATTACTTTTAATCCCAACTACTATATCTAACATACAATCATCATAATTAACTTGCGTTTAGTGTTTCGATTCGATTGCGATGCGATAGAATTGTGATTACGATTAACACCTCAACATAAACATAACATGCACAGGTAACACATAAATAGCACACACACGTAAAACAATATCCAGCACACATAATTCGAGTTGAAAAAGTGATAGCGATAAGCAATAAATCGATTAGACATGCTATTAGTAGCGATTAAACCTTGATTATTAACAAGTACTCCACATAATACAACTAACGTAAAAACATAAAAAGACTATCTATGAGTCAAAGAAGTCAAAAAAGGAGTTGAGCAAGGAGTTACAGATCGCAATTAGCAATCTTGTCTTCCTTTGACTTCAATCTCGACTTTGACTTTGACTTTTGAAACACAGGGTGTTACCAATACAAAAATCCCTTCTTCGGTATCTGCCGAATACCCTGAGGGGGTAAGCTGTGAAGAGGTTCCTTCGTCCCTAGGTGAGCTGGACAACTGACGATAAGCGTCTGAGGGTCTTTGATCGCTCATACTGTAAACTAACAAATTGTCAAATAACACAAAACAATGATATACGGATATGCACGTAATCTCATAGATTATTTCCTAACATAAATGGATAAAATGTTGGTGTTAGCAGAACACTTTTGTGGCTGAATCAGTGGCTGTAGCTCTGATACCACCTTCTGTCGCAACCCCCGACCCCTGCCTCGGGAGGCGGGCGGCCGCGGCCTACTCATAGATGGTGGTATCGGTGTTTATCAATTTGGTAGCGGAAATTACCTTAGGACCGTGGTTAGGAAATATTTTATCAGAGCAAAATACCACTTTTTTTACAATATTAATGTAACGCCCGGCTCTTTTGTACTTTCCATTTATAGCAAGTTTTGTTCGTATTTCTATTTTTGGAAACCTTGTATTCTTGTATTCGTTCTTTCCTTGTAATCATTGTAAAACCGAGACTTGGATCATTAATGAAACTCGTATTTTGTTACAAATATGTTATACACACTCTATATATGCTCGTATGTTCGATTTTGTAAATCAATTGATGATTAATCATTATTCTTGGAAACTAAGTGCTAAACTTGCAATTATTTAAACTCGTGTTATACATACTCTATACATGTTTGTACGCTTAAATTGAGAAACAATTTGGTGTTTATTTGAGATGTTTGCAAACTTATGATAAACTATTACACTCGTGACATTTATATTTTATGTGAAACTTATGCTTAGTCATATTCAATTTACACTCGGGCATACTTTAGAACATGTTACATATGCCTAGAAACACTAATCTAAACATAAAATCCGTATTAGGTGACATGGGAATACGTTGCAGTTAATAAAACATAAAATAAAAATTTTTGTGCTTCTGACCTTGGCTTACGGACCGTAAGCCACAACCCTTATGATCCGTATGGGTGTCTTGGCGGGCAGAAAACTCACCAGCTCGCGAATATGCACGAAATCCCATGTTTTCTTCTTCCCCAATCAGCTCTAATCCACCTCTAATCACCTCCAATCATCCCTAACCTCTTCCCCTATAAATACAACCATTCTCCAAGCATTTTTACACTTTCACAACTCTCTACAACTCATAAAATACTCTCAAATCTCTTGCAAATTCAGTTTCTGGACAGATTCATACTCTTCCACTAAAGTGAGTATAACTTGCTCATTTCTCAACCAAATCACTTGGTTCTTCTTCCTACTTCTTTGGATAATCTTGGGGTTTGATTCCTTGGTTTCTCCTTGGAGAAATCAGACCTGGAATTGCCCTAAAAAGGACCAAAACTTTCTGTTTCGTTTTATGTTATTCAAAAACTTGTTTATACTTATCATTCTTGTGTCTAACACATCTCAAACTTATGTACTAATGTTTACAACCTATCCCATGGTTGATTAAGTGTTAGAAACATGATTGAGACATACAAATCAGAGGTTAAACCTCAAATATTTTCTGTTTTGTTTAGGGTATTTAACCCACAAGTCATGTCAAGCTTAGACCTTGATAAATGAGTGATTATGGAACAACTTGGGTTATCCAAACATACAATCCTCACATGATTTGATGATTTCTCTTTAGTTAGGTTGTTTATATTATTGTACTAATCCTAGTTCGTGACCCTCCTTGGTTGTATTTTACATCAAGTGAAGTGGTGAACATTCAAGGGGTTCCTAAACAGAAGCTTGTTCTTCCTACCCCATACATGACTTCCATGATAACTCGAGGTGCCTAAATGAGGATTATAATCTTCTACCTCCTACATGAATTATTAGACTAAATAATATGTAATACTTAACCTAAATATATATACGCTCATTCGAACCTTTAATGTTAAACTTGTGTTTATATGTTAAAGTAATAGAATATCATCTAAGACCTAAAACTCCGAGTATGATTCTAATGGGCGTACTACCCATAAAAACATTCTAACCATATTGGTTACATAGTGTCATACAAGGGTTATAAAGTTAAAGATGATTATTTTCAATATCATACTTTATGTTATGTTAAACTCCAAATTTATAATCTTCCGTTGAACGCCAAACTCACACACCTATGTTTCCTCGTGTAGAAGGACTAGGTGCTCCAAACTAATCCATCCACCAACTCACTCGCGAGATTTCAAGTAGGAAAGCTTACAACCACCGTGAGTATACTCGATCCCTTTTTCCCCTTTACACTTTGGGATGCAACATGTATAACTATGCAAACAACTTTTAAACTAAATTAAACATACTCAATCCTTGATCAAGCATGAAACTAATGTGACTTACTTGTTATTCTCGTATGCTATGTGAACGATTTGGAACGTTATATGCTCATTAACTTTGCTCGCCCACCTTAACAATTATAGCGCTATAGGATTAACGCCCCGCCCGTTATACTTTTGGGTATTGTTAAGTTAAACATTACCACCCCGCTAAACTTTTGGGATTAGGCTCTTTTATGCGTTGTATTCTCGGGTTTGATCATATTGTACGCCAAAATTGCATACTAGTAATCACATATTATGAATCATGTTGGACTTGAGTTTTTATTCTATTATGCTATGTAGTTAAACTTGTATACTCGCCTTTGCTTTTGCATTGAAACTCTATTTTAATACATGTTGCAGGTTAAATTGTTGAAGTATGATGAAAGACGAAACAAGTATAGGGTGGACTAGATACACACCTATAAATCATTTATCTTTTAATGTTATGTTATTTGTTGAAACAATGTTGTATTTTGTTTTGATTATTGTATGACAATTTAGCAATTGTAATGAAAGTCTCTAGCAATACACTTCGTCTCATCCCGATGTTTCCGCCATCGGTTGGGGTGTGACAATTAAACACATGGGAAATTCCCAAGTTTCCGTTACAAACATTTTATAGGGATAAACCCTATTTTATTAAATAAAAACATCCTCTTTATTTAGGTAACTTTTATAGCCACTTTTCCAAGCCTTCAGTGCTGTCCAGCTGGCTTCTATTTGGCTTTCACATTTTGTTACCTGAAACGCGTTTAAAAATATTTTGTCAGTGGGAAATACTGGTGAGTGAATCCCAATTTAATCAAGACAGGTTTTATCAGTTTTACAGTATTGAGGGCGATCTCGCAATTACATTTGTTTATTTTTCTACTTTAATTACCACCCACGGTACTGTCAACCCGACTTGTGGTCATGTTACTACTCACAGTGTAGGAACAAATTTTGTATACAAAACCCCAACATACCGACGATAATTGTAGAATACAAATACTCAATCATTGTTTAATATAATAAAAAACATTTGAGGTTTTGTAAAAACAGTTTGCAAAAAGGAGGATTACTCACATTGCAACTTTAGGGTTTTCCTTGGTGAATTCCTGGTGATTGTCTATTAATTACATAATGCACACGCGTTAGTATAATAACTCAATATTTACATTAGTTATACCCTCCCCGAGACAGAACTCCAACGACTACGTCGGGCAGAGCCTTAACAACCGTTACGGAGCGCTAGATCAATCGGGCAGCGTATCTAATACGTAACCGGGGGTTATGATACTTACAATGAGGCAGAACTTCGTTATTTTAGTGGGTATAATGCCCGGGTATTATAATTGCTATGTAGAAATTAAGAGAGAAAAGTGAATTCTGAACGATTTCCAAATGACAGCCGAAGCCATCTATTTATAGGCTAAGCCTAAGATGAAGGCTAAGCCTTCGCGGCCCGCGAGCTAGGGGTGTAGGCTTTAGCTTTTCTGATTCGTCGAACTAGGTTTGACACGAGGCTGCCACGTGGCAGCCTAGGGTGCCGCCTGGTGGGTTGGCTGTCGCGACCTGCGTAAGCCTGAAGACAAGGTCATCGCGGCCGGCGAGCGCCCTTCAGATTTTGTTTTTATTTAATTTTTTGCAAAACTAAAGGTATTTAGGTCCAAATCTCATATACGGGGTGTATTTTAGGATATTTAGGGATAGTCTAATTATATTAGGGGTGTCGGAATTATTTTAGGAGGGTTGTTATATACCGCCCCTTAAAAGCTTCGCCAATGGTTAAAATGAGAACCACTACGAGTTGTGAGAACCATGAAACTTTTTGATCCCGTGCGAGTTGGGCCAATTTTTTTCCACAAACGTAGATGCAAATATTATAACATCTGTAAAAAAAAGTAAAAAAAAAATTGTCGACGTTAGTTTTGACTGATGCAAGTTTTTTTATGCCGTAATAAAAAAAATAGTTATCAACTGTAAAATTTTACGGCAGCGCGCAAAAAAAACTTGCATCAGTCAAAACTAACGACTCGGCAATTTTTTTTACTTTTTTTACATATGTGTTTATAATGTTTTCATCTACGTCTGTGCAAAAGAATTTAGGCCCAACTCGCGTGGGATCAAAAAGTTCTCACGTTTCTCACAACTCGTTGTGGTTTTCATTTGAACAGAATCCTATATATATATATATATATATATATATATATATATATATATATATATATATATAGAGAGAGAGAGAGAGAGGTTAACATACATTACAGCTTAACGTACGACCAGTACGTCACGAAATCACGCACGTTCATCGGAAAATCACGCACGTTATAATCTCAAACAAACCAACATGCGTTATTATTTAAATACACATGCGTGATTATCTCATTATCTTCTTCAACCTCCAAACCTGGGTTCAACATCATCATTCCAGCTCCTTCTTCGATTCCGTTTCCAACGATAAACACTTCCTCATGTTTCAGACGGTCGAAATCAAAGTTTCGTCATATCCCTTCATCCTCTGTTCTACGATTAGATTTCGATGGTCGACAATTTGATGAAACTTTTCAAAATCAAAGATAAGTTTGAACCCAAATCGATAAAATTGACAGAACAATTGCGAATTTGAAGTGAAAGGAAAAGAAATTTGAAAAAAATCGGACGAAATTGATCAAACCCAGGTTAATTGAAAAAGAAAAAAATCACGCACGTTAGATTGTAAAATTACGCATGTTGTCGTACGTAATGTACGTTAAGCCGTAATGTACATTACACTTTCTCTCTCTCTCTATATATATATATATATATATATAGATGGTAGGGTTCATTTGAGAACCACTCTTATTGTGAGAACCACGAGAACCAATGTGAACACAACAAAATAAACTCACCCACTCTTATTGCGAGAACCAATGCGATGCCAGGGGGCCGTCGGCGACGCCACTCCCTGGTGCCCGAGGGGAATTGTTTTGTTTTTGCGTTTTTGAATGATTAAAAGGCAACTTTTCGGTCATTGTCAAGGGAGTTACGTATTTTTGAAAGGAGAGCATCATCTTGGAGCCAAGAACCATCGCCAACATTAATTTCAGTCCATCCCAATTATCCGCATCATACACAATCACCATTCTTTAATCCATCCTAAACCTAATACACCATCATCACCATCATTTCACCGATTCATTCATCATCACCATCACCATAAACCCTAAACATCATCTATCTCCATCATCAAGCTTCAAGATGTTCATGTTCGAGTTTCAATCACCCGACGTTCGTGTTCTGTTCACCATGAGCGGCTAAATCTCTCGGGTTTCACCCCGGCGTAGACTTTTGGAAGGTTTTAGGGTTTGCTTTATGTTTATTAGTTGATTTGTGACAAGTTAAATTGTATTTAAATTGATTGATAATTGTCTTACATTTGAACTAGATTTGTGAATTGTCGAGTGATTATAAAATTTGACTTTGCAAAATAAGTTTGTGTATTTATGTCTTATCTTTCAAAAGGATTTACTTGTCCGAGGTAACGAAGTGCATTGCGGTCCGTTATACGCGTTGATAGCAATTGGCACCTAAGCTTCGTGATATCAAAACAGTTAATGGCCTAAATCAATCTAAAAATGTGTAGCAACCTTAGGCTTTGCAATTGTTGAACCGGGTGTGAGGCCTGTTCTCTCATTAGTATTTCAATCAACTAATTAAGTTTTCGTGTATTCAAAAGTGTTCAATTTTAGTAGTCAAGTAATTTAGCATCAAATTTGTCGGTTCCATCAGACACTCTTTCTAAACAAACAAACACTAATTTTGCAAGCTTCATAAATAGTAAAAACCCAATATAATCAATCTTTTCCATGCTCAAACCACAAACTCTTCGTGGTTCGACACCTTACTACCACTAACACATTGTTAAGGGTAATTTGGGAACTACAAATATTATCTTTGACCGGAGTTCAACATTCCGATCAGTAGGATTCAAAGGTATTTTGTAAAACAGGTGTCGAAAACTGTTAAAACTATATTTTCATAAAAGGGAGAATTAAGGGGACTGATATCATGTTAATGTGTTAAACATGTACGCCCCTCAAAAGAATGTTGAAAAAATGAATTTATGGAATAAAATATATTGGGTAAAAGAAGTTAATCAAGGTATGTGGATTATGACGGGGGACTTTAATGCGGTAAGGAGCCCGGAAGAAATATTTAATTCCAAATTCAACCCGGGGAGCGTTAGAGATTTTAATCAATTTATTTTTGAGGCAGGTCTTATTGAATATGCTATGAAAGGGAGAAGATTCACCTACGTTTCGGGTAAAGGGACAAGTGTAGTAAAATTGATAGGGTATTGGTATCCAATGCATCTTTTAGTAAATAGGTGGATACAGTCCTGTTTGCTAAGTGATGCGTGTCGAGTGTAATATGTTTTTATTGATAATTTAAGGCCATTTTACACATTAGTCAAGTTTTAAATTTATAAAACACGATGTTCTACAAACACTAAACACAGATATGGGCAAGTGCACTCATCGTGAGCATAGTATAGTGTTGGTAAGATACCGAGGTCGTCCAAGGACATAAGAGCTTTTAGTACCGGTTTATCCTCAACGTCTAATCAAATCAAAAATTTTAGAAAAGGTTTTAAACATGAAAAATAAAACTAAAATGCTGAAAATAAAAATAAAATAAAATAAAAACAGATAGACAAGATGAATCACTTGGATCCGACTCGCCTTTAATGTAACCTTCGATGATTTCCGCACTTTTGCACTTTTTAAGAGATTATCTTAGTTATAGTAGTAGGCCCCTCTTTTGAATGTGACGTTACCCTCAACCCAGTGGTTTGAGTAAGCAAGGATACAATCCCAAAGGGTCGGAATATTGAAAGATAATTAATTAAGTTATTAATGCATAAAGTAGTAGGCCCCTCTTTTGAAGGCGACGTTACCCTCGGCTATGTGGTTTGAGTCCGCAGGGATACAATCTCAAGGAGACGGGTTATTGTATTAATAGTAGTTTACAAATGAGGGGATCAAGCCATTCGCACCCCCGCCATCCAATACCGGTGGGTATTGTAGGAGGTCCTAGTAAGCTTGACCCAGGTCCTTGCAGGATCTATACACTGAACAAGGCAAGAACCTTGCCAAACCATTCCCTTAACCCCCGACCAGGTAGCCAACATATCTCTATATAGACCGTAGAGATATGAATGGTGAAAATCTTTTACTTTATATACACAGTAAAGTAATGCCAAGACACCACAGACAAATGATAAAGAAGTTTCACCTTCAACATAAGAAACTAGTTATTAAAGTCATTGATACAAAACCAAATAAAAAGTGTGACAAGATAAAAAATCAAAAGTATTACATTAAATGCTTGTCTTCATCAAGTGATGTAAGAGACTTAGCCAAACATGCCATTTGATTGACAAGAACTCTTACTATAAATATTGGATCCCGAGACTACTACACACACTCTAAGGTGGATAATGGATGATGGTGGTGGATGTGGGTGTTGTAGTGGTGGTGGAGTGGTGGTGAAGTGGGAGAGAGGTGGTTTGCCAAGGGATGCCTTTGAAGTGAGCCAAGCACCCCTATTTATAGCCTGAACAGAAGCCCGGACACGGCCCCGTGTCCGCTGGACACGGCCCCGTGTCCACTGGACACGGCCCCGTGGCCATCATCTTTCTCTTTATTTATTAATTGCAATTGTCTGTATTAGGCTCCACACGCCCCCGTGTTCGCTGGGTACGACCCCGTGTGCAGAAGCGTATCTGTACTATCAAGATTTGCAAGATTATGCGAATCTTGGCGTTGACCACGCCCCGTGTTGAGCTGGGCACTCCCCCGTGCTGGGAATAGAAGCTTCTACAACTTTGTCATTTTCTGCAGACACCTGACCACGCCCCCGTGTCCGCTGGGCACGGGGCCGTAGTCAGCCCTCTGTTTCTTGTTTTTGCTTGGGAAGATGCTGTCGAGGGGTTGGGCATGCCATGTTTTTTCCTTTTCTTTGTATTTATGTTAGTTTTTGCTGCATATTTGTTTCTTTTATTCATTTAAGCTCATTTGGTCCTGAAAATACAAAAGGAAGACAAAAGCACACTTTTTCCAACATTTGTACTAAAAAGGGTTAGTTTTATGGCTCACTTGATGTAATTTATATGTTGCATTTTGCACACATCACTAAGCCAATATTTTTTGTCATATCATAGTCCATTGGTTCTCATCATATCCCCACTGAACTACGGAGTCAAACCTTTTGATTTCTTTAATTCTTGGCTGGAGAGGATAGATTTGAAGTCCTTGGTGGATGGTGCTATAATTTTTTTCTCTTTTGAAGGCCCTTTGGATGTGTACTTAATGGAAATTTTTAAGTATATCCAGGTGGCTTCAAGACGTTGGAGAAATAAGATTAAGAAGGAAAGATTGAAAAGAGAGCTTCAAGATATTGATGAAAAATTGGAAGAGGTTAGTTTAAATGAAGAAGAAAAATGGGTCAGAGCTAAATGTAGTAAAGAATTAACAGAATTGGAAGAAAACAAAAGCGAACACATAAAACAAAAATCTAGAGTTAAGTGGACAAGTTTCGGGGATGAAAGTTCTGCTTTCTTCCACAGTTTTATAAAGAGGATGCTAGCAAAAAGTTCAATCCCGGGGTTGCAAATTGAATGGGTCACAAAGCCTTCCTTGGGAAAAATGTAAAATTTCCAAAATTTTTATTTATAAAGTTTAATATAAAGTATATAGAAACTCATATTATTAAACGGGTAGATTACGGGTAAGTTAACTGTTAAAAATATGAGGTATTTAGACAGACATAGGAACCATTTAAAAATTATAATAATAAAAATACATTATAATTAACCTTACTCCGTTTTTAATGAAACTTAGGTCAAAATGTAGATAAAAATATTCTAATTCTAATAACATATTCATTGTTTTATAAAACGTCATGTATTAGAAGTTATAAGCGATAATTGAGTGAAGTAGCTGAATTAATTATAAATAATAAAATAATAATAAAAGAAACTAACAAATTGAAATTGAATTAATTATAACAAATTGAAAGTGCATGTCTGCACTTGTGTACGTGGATCGGTTTCTTGAGCTTCAAGAATTGGGAATTTGAGTATAAATAAGAGTGCTCCTCCTCACTTTTCCTCTACTCACCCTCTTTCTTCTTTCTCTCCCGCCATCTCTGTCTATTTATAGACCCAATTTTCTTTTAGTATTTCACCCTAAATACTAGAAAGCCCTGCCCCGTTTTAAGTGTTTTATCTCTTGATCACTGAGTCGATACCCTGTCCGATTGATCTAGAACCCAGCAACGCATGTCAAGGCTCTGCCTAACTAAGTACATTGGGGTTCTGTCTCGTGACGTATTGATAAAGTTGAATTGAGTTATTATACTTAACACGAATGCATTATATATTTTACTAAGAGCTCAGGAGTTATACTCAAGATTATACCAGGAGACCTCTAGTTGAACCCTAAAGTTACAAAGTGACTCATTCTCTTTTTCTCACAGTTTGTGAGCCATTATATTTAAAATACTTTGCAAAACCCTAAATGTTTATCAGTTATACTTACAGTGATTAAGTCTTTGTATTCTGCAATTGATGCCAGTATTATGGGGTTTGTATACAGTACTTGATAATCTTCACAATTGGACATGGGTAGCCAATGTGTGATATGACCATAGTCACAGATCCGTCGAGTGACAAGTACTGAGCGAGTAATTGGGTAGATATAAACATTGTAATCGCTTTTAATACTGTAACGTTATAAAAGCTTATTTTTATAAACTGGAATGTACCCGCCAGTATTTGTTGCTGATAAAATATTTTTAAAACGCGTTTCAGGTAATTTGTTGTAAATATAGTAGAAGTCAGCTATGGAGCACTAAAGGCTTAAATAAAGTGGCTATAAATACCTGAATAAAAGAAGAAATTTATATTTTATTAAATTGGGTTTATCCCTATAAAAATATTTGAATGAAATACGGGTTTTAACCCATTTGTTTAATATTAAAAGTTGGTGTTTTATATACTCTGAAATTATTTTCTAACTACGATCCTGATTAAATTTTTTTCCGCTGCGTATTTATTAAACACCGGTACCACTTGACCGGATCACGGCTCCCGCTCCCAGAGTGGGGACGGGGGTTATGACAGAAGGTGGTATCAGAGCAACTAGTTTAAGCCATTTAGGTATTCTTTTAATACCTAAAAAACTTAAACATTATGTTAGGAAATTAATGTAACAATTTATGTGTTATTCTGTGTAGATAAATCTTAAAATTTATATTATGATTTTTATATTTTGAGTTCGTAGTATGAGAGACCAATATAATTAAATGTACCCATAGGCTACATAGGCAGATGTATTATATTATATAACCTTACAAAAAGTAACTTAGGGCACAAAAGTTTGGATAAAGACACAATGGTTTAGATAAAGGGTTACCACATATTCTTAAAAATGATACATATAGTACTGCGTAAATATACATTTATATATAAAAGTACAACTCCAATATACATTTATATAATTACATATAGTTGATTGCTTATATGGCAATTTATATATATTAAAGATGTAATATATACCATATTACGTCTAAATTTCAATAGTAGATTTATATTAAATCTACCTCACATAAATACACGTATATATTTAGTAACTGTATTTACTATATAAATTCTACATACCTTTAAAGCATCAGATAATTTCAAAAAAAAAATGACTATATAACTTTGACAAGAAAACGTGTGTTCATACCATGAACACGAGGTTGAATGAAGTCTCTAAAGGTACGGTCATTATACGTCTAAACGTTCTTGTGAGTTGTAGTTGAGTCCTTGGTAGAAATTTAGTACAAGCTGCCTTTTGGACAGCCCATGATGTAGGACATCAATCAAAAGATCTCTGAACCTCTTCCACATTGCGTGTAGAGATTCCCCGTCGTCCTGCTTGAACGTCATGATACGATTCATTAGCTTAGTTGTCTTTTCTGGAGGAAAATATTTTTGCCTAAAAAGTTCTGCCATCTCGTTCCAAGTCATGATGGATCCTGCCGTAAGTGACAAAAGCCAAGATCGGGCTTTGTCTCGCAATGAATATGGAAAGAGTCGCAAATGGATTGCGTCTTCAGAAACGTCTCGTATTTTGAAAGTCGAGCACACCTCGAGAAATGAAGCGATGTGTTGACCCGGATCTTCGTGATCCTTCCCATCAAACTGCACTGAATTTTGTAACATATTAATAATACTAGATTTTATTTCAAAACAAGGTGCTATTACTGTAGGTCGGGCGATGCTAGGTAGCAAGCCCTCTCCTCTTTGTTGGTCGGTCTCATTTAATGGACGGTCGTCTTCTACCATGATGCTTCCTCTATCGTCCTCTGAACTCTCGCTGTCAAAAAGTATCACCGTTTCGTCGATTGCGGCCGCAATTCTTTATGCAACGACACGAGAACTTTCGCGAAGCCTCCTACTTCTCCTTAGGTTACGTTCTGGTTCGTTGACTGACTCATCAATAACAGGTACGGGGGTTGAGGACATCAACCTACAAATAAAAGGAAAGCATTATACGGAAAAAGAATGTAATAATATTATATTATTATATTATATACATATATATATATATTATACTTATTTATATATTTATTTAATTGTTTATTTATTTATCTCCGTGTTTTGAAGTAAATAAGTAAATACTTAAACAGTCGGTTCGATTCCAGACACATAAATAAATAAATAAATAAGCATAAAAAATAAATGAATGAATAAGCATAAATAAATCAAATGACAAACGGTTTCACTCCAAACACGTAATTTAATAAATAAATAAACAAATGGTTCGATCCCGAACACATAAAAGAATAAACAAATAAATAAATAGATTGTTCGAATCCGAACACGTCAACAAAAATAACCATAAATGAAATAGATAATCGGTTCGATTCCGAAGCGTGCATAAATAAATAAATAAATGGTTTGGAGAGTTGCGACCAAAAATTTGGTGTGTTTCCGAAGACTTACTGAATTTAATAAATAAAAGAAAGAAAGAAATTTTGTCAAACAAAAAGAATATTAACAAGTTAGTAAGTAAAAAAAACAGATAAATACAAAATGTATAAGTATTCACAAGGACGTACACTGGTAAAAGAATGACTCGGATTGTTCCGAAAACACTCGTCATTTATTCCCCGGCAACGGCGCCAAAAACTTGTTGTGTGCGCAACTATACATAATTTTATAATGAATTTTACACACGAACTTGGTTTTAATATTTATAAAAATGGTTTATACCTTAACATTAAAACACACACAAAAGGACAACTGTATCCTATCATATATGTAGCAAAGTATTGGTAAGAGCCAGATATCGATCCATGGAACACGGGCGGAGTAGAGTACTAAATCTTTGTCATTTATTTACTAGTAAAAGGATAGGTGAATGGGTTTTTAGCTAAAATTATCTAAAACTAAATTTAAAATACATTAGACTCCAAATATGAAAAATATATATATTATATTGTTTCATAAACAATCTAAGCATGTTATCTACATCAGATATGTCACAAAAGTAATTGATCAATTTTCCAATTCCAAGACAGCTAGTTACCTGGTCTGGATTTCTAACATGATGATTCTTTAGAAAGTTAACGTGATGGTCACACGTTAACCACCTAAAATCATTCATTAGCGAGCTATTGATATCTATTCATGCGAATCATTAAAGATAGGTTATTTACCTGGTCTGGATTCCTAACCTCACTTGTCAAAGAAAGCAATACCGATGGTCACAATACAGCCACGAAGATAAGCATTAAAGTATACCATATAATAAACTATTTCATCTTACAAGTCTTGAACACAAATCTACCAAGTTAGCGATTTCAACCCAAACTGCTAAACAAAGATCATAAACCGCGTCAAGAACATGTTACAACACCATATAATTCATACCAATGAGATTACACACTAAAGATTATTCAAGAAACAAGTTTCATTACAACTATTACATAATACTACATTAAACATAAACTAACATCACCTAAATACTTGAAGAATGACCAGAAATACATGTTTAAGAACAAGGAATCGAACCATAAACAAGCAAGGAATTGATGGGTTGGATCGGTTAAGCTTCTATTCAATCTTGAGGCATGGAATCGGTCTGATCAGGAGAGCTTCGGACCTCTGAAATCGCCCAGAAAGTTGGAGAAAAACACAACCCTTTAACCAGTAGGGAATGCTGCTTTTATAGGTAAATTTCAGATCCGCACGGTCGTGCACGTACAATTTTCGGGTGACGTCAGTTTCCATTTGGGTCAGACAAGTGGACTAGTGGACAAGTTGGTCTCGGTCATCAGATCTGCATGGTCGTGCATCTGGCCGCACGGTAGTACGGTGTCATCAGAATGTGTGGTCTAGGTAGTGCACGGTAGTGCACTTGGCTTGCATGGTCGTACGTTCCAAGTAATCATTGGCAGAGTCACTTGCACTGGAAGTGCTTCTGGGGTCGGAGACCACGCACGGTCGTGCACGATCTGGTAGTTCACCAGAATCTTGCAATTCTCACTAGAAATGTCCTTAAATCGCCTCGATTTCTCCATATTTGTCTTTTGCACTTTGTTTAAGACTGAAAATAGAAAAATACCTAATTTGGTACCTAAACATCGAAGTTTCTGTCAAAAACGCTTAAAATGGAAGTAAAGTGTGGGATTAAAACATGTATAATTTAACGTATATCAAACTTCAAAAGTTGTGGATCAAACTTGTTCGTACCTACGTTTGCAAGGTTTTATATGTTTTAACTTTAAACCAACTTCCAAATTTCAAAAGTTGTGGATCAAACTTGTTCGTACCTACGTTAAACAGAAAAAAATAACGAACTAGGAAATAAATGCGAAAAATTAATATGTACAAAAATACCCCTAGCATGTGAAAACACGCTCGCTAAATTTGTCAGCGAGTCGATAGCTAGACTCATCCCTCCCACACTTGTTAAACGTGCGGGTTGTGGAGTTCTATTGTCTCCAACTCCGAGTCAACCGGTCCGTTGATATAGATTTTTAATCTATGACCGTTGACTTTAAAATTTACCCCGTTTGAGTCCTCGATGATTACGGCTTCGTATGGAAATATTTCTTTAATTGTGTATGGCCTCAACCATCAGGATTTTAGCTTCCCGGGGAATAAACGCAGCCTTGAGTTGTATCACAAGACAATATCTCCTACGCGAAAATCCTTATGGTCTCTCAACCTCTTGTCATGTAACCTCTTGACTCGTTCTTTGTACCTGCTAGAACTTTCGTAGGCATGGTTCCTTAGCTCTTCAAGCTCGTGGATTTGCAGAAAACGGGCTTCACCTCCGATTTTGAAATCCATGTTCGCCGTTTTCAAGGCCCAGAACGCCTTGTGTTCTAGCTCGACTGGTAGATGACAGGCTTTTCCGTAAACCAACCTAAAGGGGGTGGTCCCTAAAGGTATCTTGAATGTTGTCCAAAAAGCCCACAGAGCGTCATCTAACTTTTCCGACCAATCCTTGCGGTTCTGACTAACGGAGCGTTCAAGGATTCTATTTAAACCCCGATTCGTGACTTCCACTTGTCCGCTCGTTTGAGGATGGTATGGCGTAGCCAACCTATGATGAACACCATAATGGGACAAGGCTCGTTCTAGCTACGCATTACAAAAATGCGTCCCTCGGTCACTGATTAGTGCTTTTGGAGCACCAAATCGGGCAAACAAACTTTTCAGAAACCTCACAACCACCCTGGCATTGTTAGTGGGCAAAGCTTGTGCTTCAGCCCACTTCAATACATAGTCTACTGCAACCAGGATGTATTTGTTACCTTGTGAGGATGGAAATGGACCCATAAAGTCGATACCCCATATATCGAAGACTTCACAGACTTGCATTGGATGCTAAGGCATATCATTTCGTGCGGAGATATTCGTTGCCCTCTGGCAGGCATCGCATGCTCTAACCCATTTGTGCGCGTCATGAGAGATATTGGGCTAGTAAAATCCGGAGTCTAACACTTTCTTTGCTGTGTAATTCGCTCCATGAAGACCTCCGGTGGGTCCCTCGTGACAGTGGCGCAAAATGCTGGCTGCCTCCTCTTCAAATACACATCTATGGATCCCTTGATCGGCTCCGACTCTAAACAAGAATGGTTCGTCCCAGATATAATATTTTAAGTCTGCAAAAAACTTCCTCTTTTGCTGATACGACAATCCCTTGATAAGGATTCCACATGCGAGGTAGTTCGCGAAGTCGGCGAATCAAGGTGACTCGTCATTCACCTCGACACTCAAAAGAAATTCGTGGGGGAAATTGTCATTTGTTGGTTCCTCCCGTGAGTTCTCAAAATTACCATGCTTGAGTCTTGAGAGATAATCGGCTGCAACATTTAACGCACCCTTTTTGTCTTGGATCTCAATGTCAAACTCTTGTATAGTACGATCCACCTGATAAGACGCGGTTTTGCGTCCTGTTTGCTAAAAAGGTATCTTATAGCTGCGTGATCAGTGTACACAATTGTTTTGGACAACACAAGGTATGACTTGAATTCGTCGAAAGCATAAACTACGGCCAAAAGCTCTTTCTCTGTAGTCTTGTAATGCTCCTGAGCATCATGTAGAGTTTTGCTGGCGTAGTAGATAGGATGAAAATGCTTTTCCATTCGCCGTCCTAAGACTGCTCCTATTGCAAAATCACTTGCGTCGCACATTATCTCAAATGGCAACGCCCAGTCTGGTGCAACCAATATAGGGGCTTCGATAAGCCTTTGCTTCAATTGGCTGAACGCCTTCATGCATTCGTCTGCAAACACAAATGGAGCGTCTTTTTCTAACAAACGGGTCATCGGTCTTTCGATTTTTGAAAAATCTTTTATGAATCGCCTATAGAATCCTTCATGACTCGGGTCACTTCTAATCGCTCTGACCGAGGTAGGGGAAGAAGTTTAGAAATGATATCCACCTTTGCTGGATCAACTTCCAACCCGACTTCAGAGATTTTGTGGCCGAGAACTACCCCTTCCTTTACCATGAAGTGGCATTTCTCGCAGTTCAGCACAAGATTAGTTTCCTCACATCTCATTAACATCCTTTTCAGATTTCCAAGACATAGATTGAAGGAACTCCTGAAACAGAAAAATCATCCATGAATACTTCCATGGAGTCCTCAATCATATCATGGAAAATGGCTACCATGCAGCGCTGAAATGTGGCTGGTGCATTACATAGCCCAAAAGGCAAATGCGCGGTAGGCGATAGGAATTTGAAAATAACCCGAGAACCCATCCTGAAAACAGAAAAATGACTTCCTCGACAGACGTTCCAACATCTGATCGATGAACGGAAGCGGGAAGTGGTCCTTGCGGGTGGCATTGTTGAGTTTGCGGTAATCGATGCAAACTCGCCATCCAGTGATGGTACGGGTCGGAATAAGTTCATTCTTATCGTTCGGGACTATAGTAATACCACATTTCTTGGGTACTACTTGCATTGGACTTACCCAAACTAAATCAGGCATAGGATAAATCAGCCCTGCATCTAACAACCTAATTTCTTCCTTCTTCACCACGTCTTGCATATTCGGATTTAACCGCCTTTGATGCTACGCACTTGGCTTGTAATCATCTTCCATCAGAATTTTGTGAGTACAAAAAGAAGGATTAATCCCTTTGATATCCATAATCTTCCACGCCATGGCTTTCTTATGAAGTTTTAGAACATCAAGAAGTTGTCTCTTTTCCTCTTTTGCTAAAGATGCTGAAATAATGACTGGTAAGTGACATTCCTCGTCTAGAAATTCATACTCGAGATGCGGTGGGAGTTCTTTTAACTCCAACGAAGGTGGATCTTCAACCGAAGGTTTTGACTTCTCCTTAACTTCTCAATTAATCTCCTTAAATCGATTTGAACTTTGGGAACCATCATCACCGATTTGATAAAACGGTTGCTCAACTCCGTGTCCTTCCTTTGTAATGCCATCTAGGTTCCCACACAACAGATGTGTGTCAGTATCGATTTCCTTAATCGTGCCTTGGAAATGAGAGCTCGCACAAGTATCGACAATGTCAACATAGTAAAGCATGTCATCGAGACCTTGCGAATGTTGCATTGATCGTTTAATGTCAAAAGTTACATGCTCATCATCTACTCGGAGCATGATTTGTCCAGCCACCACATCAACAATCGTCCTCGCAGTATTGAGGAATGACCATCCAAGTATTAAAGGCACTTTTGAGTCTTCGTCCATGTCTAACATAATAAAATCCATGGGAAACACGAATATGTCGACTTTAACAAGCATATTTTCAACGAATCCACGTGGATACTTGATTGAACGGTCTGCAAGTCAAATGCTCATTCTAGTGGGTGAAGGTTCATCCAGATCTAATTTAGCAAAAATCTTATAAGGCATAAGGTTTATGCTTGCTCCTAAATCAATCAATGCGTGACTGACAAACATACTGCCAATTAGGCAGGGTAGAGTAAACTGCCCGGATCTCCCATTTTCTCAGGTAAACGATTTTGGAGAAGGGCTGAACAGTTCTCATTCATCAACACACAAGAAAAGCTTTCGAGTTTTTGCTTGTTTGTGATGATTTCTTTTAACAACTTCGCGTATTTAGGCATTTGAGCCAACGCCTCAACAAATGGTATGTTTATATGTAATTGTTTAAACATTTTGAGAAACTTACCATGTTGTTCATCGTTCTTCTTCTTCTTCAGTCTACTCGGGTATGGAACTGGAGGAGTATAATCTGTAACTGGCTCCTGGAGCTGTGCTGTACTTGCTGGGACTCGCCTAGCGTGCACCTCATCCGAAGCGTCAGTATGGACAGTCTCAGTGATCGGTGGTGAGTCCGATATGTCGGGTCCCGTTTTTTTACCACTCCTTGTCATCACGGCATTAACATGCCCTCTTGGGTTTAGTTTCGTGTTACCTGGAAGACCACCCTGGGGTATTTCAGACAACATTTTGGCCAACTGGCCAACTTGATTCTCAATGGCTTGTATTGAAGCCTTCTGACTCCGCATTTCCCCTTCCTGCGCCATGAAACGCTCCTCATGCTGCTGGTATCATTTCTCAGATATTTGATTGGCATTATTGGAGTTGTTTAATAGTTGCGCCATCATCTCCTCTAGTTTTGAGTTACATTGAGAAGTGTATGGCTGGGAAGTGCTTCCAGAGCCTTGATTATGGTAACGTGGTTGAAAGCATTGCCCCTGAGGGTGCTGTGGCGCGGGAGTACGTTGAGCAAACCCGAGTGGGTTTTGATTTTTAGAAGTAGATTTCCACCTAAATTTCGGGTGATTTCTCCACCCCAGATTGTACGTGTTGCAATTTGATTGCCCAAATTGTCCACCTCTTCGTGGCCTGTAAACATAACACCCTACTCACAAGTACCTGGCTCGTGTGACACTCCATACTGCTCACATGATGATTGTACCTGCGAAACGTTCTTAGCTTGATCAAATCTTGCTGCCAAAGCCCCAATCTGTGTTGTAAGAGCGGTATACGTATCCACAGCATGAACGCCAGGAATGGATGATACTTTAGTTCGCACCCAATCTGTGTCGAGAACTTGACTTCAAGGTAGCTTTCTCTAGAATTGCGTAGGCTTCGTTTGGTGTTTTTAATCCAATATCGCCTCCTGCATATACGTCTAAACGTTCTTGTGAGTCGTAATTGAGTCCTTGGTAGAAATTAAGTACAAGCTGCCTTTTGGACAGCCCATGATGTGGGACATCAATCAAAGATCTCTTAACCTCTCCCATGTTGCGTGTAGAGATTCCTTGTCGTCCTGCTTGAACGTCATGATACGATTCTTTAGCTTAGCTGTCTTTTCTGGAGGAAAATATTTTTGCATAAAAAGTTATGCCATCTCGTTCCAAGTCGTGATGGATCCTGCCGGAAGCGACAAAAGCCAAGATCGAGTATTGTCTCGCAATGAATATGGAAAGAGTCGAAATGGATTGCGTCTTTATAAAATGTCTCGTATTTTGAAAGTCGAGCACACCTCGAGAAATGAAGCGATGTGTCGACCCGGATCTTCATGATCCTTCCCATTAAACTGCACCGAATTTTGTAACATATTAATAATACTAGATTTTATTTCAAAACAAGGTGCTATTACTGTAGGTCGGGCGATGCTAGGTAGCAAGCCCTCTCCTCCTTGTCGGTCGGTCTCATTTAATGGCCGGTCATCTTATTCCATGATGCTTCCTCTATCGTCCTCTGAACTCTCGCTGTCAGAAACTATCACCAGATCGTCGATTGCGGCCGCAATTCTTTGTGCAACGACACAAGATCTTTCGCGAAGCCTCCTACTTCTCCTTAGGTTACGTTCTGGTTCGTTGGCTGGCTCATCAATAGCGGGTACGGGGGTTGAGGACATCAACCTACAAATAAAAGGAAAGCATTATACGGAAAAAGAATGTAATAATATTATATTATTATATTATATACATATATATATATATATATTATACTTATTTATTTATCTCTGTTTTTTTAAGTAAATAAATAAATAATTAAACAGCCTGTTCAATTCCGAACACGTAAATAAATAAATAAGCATAAATAAATAAATGAATGAATAAGCATAAATAAATAAAATGACAAACAGTTCAATTCCGAACACGTAATTTAATAAATGAATAAACAAATGGTTCGATCCCGAACACATAAAAGAATAAACAAATAAATTAATAAATTAATAGACGGTTCGAATCCGAACACGTCAATAAAAATAAACATAAATGAAATAAAAAAAATGAATAAATGAAATAGATAATCGGTTCGATTCCGAACACATGCATAAATAAATAAAGAATAAATAAATGGTTCGGAGAGTTGCGACCAAAAATTTGGAGAGTTGCGACCAAAAATTTGGTGCGTTTCCAAACACTTGCTGAATTTAATAAATAAATGAAAGAAATAAATATTAGTCGAACAAAAAGAATATTAACAAGCTAGTAAGTAACAAAACAGATAAATACAAAATGTACAAGTATTCAAAAGTATGTACACTGGTAAAAGAATGACTCGGATTGTTCCGAAAACTCGCCGTTTAGTCCCCGGCAACGGTGCCAAAAACTTGACGTGTGCGCAACTATACATAATTTTATAATGAATTTTACACACGAACTTGGTTTTAATATTTATAAAAATGGTTTATACCTTAACATTAAAACACACACAAAAGGACAAGTGTATCCTATCATATATGTAGCAAAGTATTGGTAAGAGCCAGATATCGATCCATGGAACACGGGTGGAGTAGAGTACTAATTCTTTGTCATTCATTTACCAGTAAAAGGATAGGTGAATGGGTTTTTAGCTAACATTATCTAAAACTAAATTTAAAACACATTAGACTCTAAATATGAAAAATACATATATTATCTTGGTTCACAAACAACCTAAGCATGTTATTTACATCAGATATGTCACAAAAGCACTTTATCAATTTTCCAATTGCAAGACAGTTAGTAACCTGGTCTGGATTTCTAACTTTATGATTCTTCAGAAAGTTAACGCGATGGTCACACGTTAACCACCTAAAATCATTCATTAGCGAGCTATTGATATTTACTAATGCGAATCTTTAAAGATAGGTTATTTACCTGGCCTGGATTCCTAACCTCACTTATCAAAGAAAGCAATACCGATGGTCACAATACAGCAACGAAGATAAGCACTAAAGTAGATCATATAATAAACTATTTCATCTTACAAGTCTTGAACACAAATCTACCAAGTTAGCAATTTCAACCAAAACTGCTAAACAAAGATCATAAATCGCGTCAAGAACATGTAACAACACCATATAATTCTTTAGAACCCTTACGTGCAAGAAATCATTCTCAATCAAAATAAGATTTATCTTTGATAAAACCAATACTCTGGTCCGGTTTCATGGTGTAAACAAGTTTACAAACAAGTGATTAATCAAGGAATTGTTAACAATCTTCACTAACCACAGATTCATTATCCAAGACAATTAAACATAATCAAGAATCCAACATCAATGAAACATTCATCATATAATCATGAAGATTCAAACATGAAAAAGTACTAAAGATTCATTCCAATGAGATTACACCCTAAAGATTATTCAAGAAATAAGTTCATTACTACTATTACACAATACTACATTAAACATAAACTAACATCAGCTCAATACTTGAAGAATGATCAGAAATACTTGTTTAAGACCAAGGAATCGAACCATAAACAAGCAAGGAATTGATGGGTTGGATCGGTTAAGCTTCTATTCAATTTTGAGGCTTGGAATCGGTCTGATCAGGAGAGCTCCGGACCTCTGAAATCGCCCAGAAACTAGGAGAAAAACCCAACCCTTTATCCAGTAGCGAATGCTTCTATTTATAGGTAAATTTCAGATCCGCAGGGTCGTGCAGTTGGCCACACGGTCGTGCACGTATAATTGTCGGGTGACATCAGTTTCCATTTGGGTCAGACAAGTGGACTAGTGGACAAGTTGGTCTCAGTCATCAGATCTGCATGGTCGTGCATCTGGCCTCACGGTAGTGCGGTGTCATCAGAATGTCATCTAAATGTGTGGTCCAGGTAGTGCATGATAGTGCACTTGGCTCGCATGGTCGTGCGTTCCGAGTAATTATTGGCACAGTCACTTGTACTGGAAGTGCTTCCGGGGTCGGAGACCACGCACGGTCGTGCATGTGGACGCACGGTCGTGCACGATCTGGCAGTTCACCTGAATCATCCAAATTTCACCAGAAATGTCCTTAAATCGCCTCGTTTTCTCCAAATTTGTCTTTTGCACTTTGTTTAAGACCTGAAAATAGAAAAGTACCTGATTTGGTACCTAAACATCGAAGTTTCGGTCAAAAACGCTTAAATGGAAGTAAAATGTGGGATTAAAACATGTATAATTTAATGTATATCACTTACCCAAACCCAGAAGTTTTTAGGCGTCGTTTACGGATGAGTAAACGTTTATTTCTACGCATCGCTGGAGACTTGGAAAACAACATTGATTATTTTAAACAAAAACCGGATGCGAGAGGGACGCTTGGATTCACCGGTATTCAAAAGTGTACTTCAATGCTACGAATCCTTGCCTATGGAAACACGAACGACATCAACAACGAGTATTTAAAAATGGCCGAGAAAACATCGCGGAATACTTTGGAGCATTTTGGTCACGGTACATTACTATACTGTGAACACTACATGCATTCGTATTTTTTAGTTAGCTTAAAGTTACATATGTTTGTTAAATGTATTATAAATCTGTACGGTTCCTGTTATCAAAGATAGCCCACATAGTACGACCTTAAACAAATTTATAAGGTCCATTCTAATCTCCATGGTTTACCGGGCATCATCGGGAGCTTCGATTGTCGCCATTGACAGTGGTATAATTGTCCGATCGCATGACGAGGTCAACATACACGAGTGACCAAGACGGGCCATATGTTATTCTTCAAGCGGTTACCTTACAGGACATTTGGGTCTCGGCTTAGTTTGGTGTCGCAGGGTCATGCAATGATATAAACGTTTTCGAACAATTTCCATTGATAGAGGACTATATTTCTGGTAGAGCTACAAAAACATCTTTTTATGCAAACGAAAACTACTACCCGCAAGGGTACTATTTGTGTGATGGAATTTATCCTAGGTATTCGATTGTCGTGAAGATGTTTAGGGACCCGTACGATGAAAAAAGAGTTCACTTTAAAAAAGTTCAAGAGTTTTCGTGTAAGGACATTGAGATATGCTTTGGGGTTCTTCAACAACGGTGACATTATTTGAGAAATCCTTGTCGTGCATGGACCAAAGAAAAAATGAGAGATGCTATGTACGCTTGTATAATCATGCATAATATGATATTGGAAGACGAAGGAAAAGCAATATGCCAAAACTATGTACCGGAAGCTGTTCAGGAATATCCCCAAGCAACAATGGAAGACAGAGTGAAGAATGCACATGAAATGCGGCCTGAAGCCGCACATACAGCTTTAGCGGTTGATTTGGTTCAACACGCATGGTCGGTTTGGTATATTCCAAACGAGTGTGAAGAAAAAGCGGATAATGAGGAAGACGAAGATGACGAGAATGGCGAAAGCGAAGACGATAATTAACACGAGTAATATTATGTGTTTGTGTTTTATTATTTATGTAATTTTTATATTTAATAAAATATCATTAGGCTTAGTTAAAAAAAATAATTAGGTAATCATTGGATGGGGCATTATATTACTACACCCATTTTAAACAAATGTCACATAATACCCAATGCTGAATGGACCGTTAGGCTGGTCGGTATGATATCGGGGAACCCTTCGGGGATGTGGAATCACCGAGCGGTGATTGATCGCCGGGCACAAATTGTAACATTTCCAAAATTTTTAATTCCAAATTTAGTTATTAAACGAATAGATCATGGGTAAGTTGACCGATAGAAATATAAGGTATTTTGGCGAGCGTAGGAACACTTTTATAGTTATAATAATAATACAATATATTTGAACCTACTCCGTTTTTAATGAAATTTGGTTCAAAATATAGATAAGATTATTCTTGTTCCAATGGCATATTCATTATTTTATAAAACGTCATATTTTAGAAGTTATAAGCGTCAAATGAGTGAAGTAGTTAAATTAATTATAATAATAATAATATAACAATAAATTAAAACTAAACAAAAGGAATTCTAAAGAATTGTGTCAGGTGAATACATGGAAGGCAACAATTATTATTTTGCGTGGTTTCTAAGTCTCCAATTTTATTATATATAGGGTGCTAGTTTTCAAACGATATTCCATTCTTTCCCTTCTTCTTTCGTCTCCCATTCTGCTTCTCTCAAAATTCTATATTCTATGTTATTATTTTCACACATAATAATAAAGCCCTGCCCCGTTTTAAGTGTTTTAACCCTTGATCACTGATACCCTGTCCGATTGACGTAGGGCCCCGTAACGTATGTCAAAGCTCTGCCTAAATTAATTGGGGTTCTATCTCGTGACGTAGGGATAAAGTGGAATTGGGTTACTATACTTAATGTGAGTGCATTATATATTTTATTAAATAACCCAGGAGTTATACCCAAAATATAACAACCCTCCTAAAACACCCCTACACTTCCTAAAATATACCCGTATGCGATAAACGAGCCCGTATACCTTTTATATTAATAAAAATACAATAAAACAAGTTTTGGCAGGCGCTCGTGGGCCGCGAAGACTTCGTCTTCGGGTTACGCGGGCCGCGACAAGGTAAAACCTGGCAGAACCCTGGTCCGCCACGTGACCCAACACCTGTTGAACCTATATGCTGACCCGGATCAGCTACGCGGTTGACCAGAGTTGACGCGGGACACGTAGCCCTTTGTTAAACTTTACGCGGGCCGCGTAAAAGTCGAAGTGAGGCCCTATATAAGAAGGCATCAGGCTTCAATCACAAATCGTTCAAATTCTTCTCTGAATCTCGAATTACTCTTATTATAGGCATAAATCCCGAGTATAATACCCCCAAATAGCGAAGTTCTACTCCGTTGTAAGTATTATAACCCCTGGATACGTATTAGATACTCTGCCCGATTGATCTAGTGTTCCGTAACGGCTGTCGTGGTTCTGCCCGACGTAGTCGTTGGAATGCCGTCTCGGGGAGGGTATTACTAATGTTAAAATGGGTTATTATACTAACGCGTGTGCATTATTTATTCAATTAGATTATAACCAGGAAGCCACAAAGGAAATACCTAAAATAGCAATGTGAGTAATCTCCTTTTTGTTAACAGTTTTTACAAAACCTTAACTATTTTACAATGCAATTTAGCAGTGATTGAGTCTTTGTAATTCTACGATTACTGCCGGTATGTTGGGGTTTTGTATACAAAATGTGGAACACGTTACCATTGGACGAAGAGTTAGCCAATGTGTAATATAACCCACCAGTCAGGATTGACAGTACTGAATGAGTAATTGGGTAGATATAAACATTGTAATCGCTCTCAATACTGTTTAAATTAAATTAATGTTTCTTGATTAAACTGGGATTCACTCACCAGTATTTCCCACTAACAAATGTTTTTAAAACGCGTTTCAGGTAACACAATGTGACAGCCAATTAGTAAAAAGCCAGCTGGAGAGCACTGACGGCTTGGCAAAATGTGGCTATAAAAGTTACCTAAAAGACGATGTTTTAAATTCAATAAAATAAAGTTTATCCCTATAAACATGTTGTAATAAGAAACTTAGGTTTTACCCATGTGATTATAAATTTAAAAATATGGTGGTTTTACTCTGATAAAATATTTCCTAACTACGGTACTGATGAAATTTCCGCTGCCAAAATAATTAAATATACGGATACCACCGAAACTGGCTCGCGGCCGCCCGTTCTCAGGTAATTAGGGGGCGGGGGTTGTGACAGAAGGTGGTATCAGAGCCATGCCACTGGTTCAAGCCAAAGAAGTGTTCTGCTGACACTTAAATTTTAAATTCTGTGTTAAGAAATAACTTATGTAATTATGTGCTTTATGTTACTTGACTATTTGTTAGTCTACAGTATGGGTAAGCAAAGAATTTCGGACATCTATCGTCAATTAGATAGTTCACCAAAATATAAGGGAACCTCATTTCTACCAAATCCCTTAGGATACTCAACAGATATTGAGGAAGGAATATTTATTCGTAAGGCACAGTCTGAGAAACCATTTACCACTAAGAAGAGAAGTAGGATTATTAGAAAAAGTCAAGAGAAAATAAAGAAGTCACAACCAAAGGGAGCGAAAATTAATAAGGAAAAAATGCACAAACTCAGGAAACAGGCAATAACCTACCATGGGAAGATGAATTAGATGAACAATGGGTAAATCTCCATATGTTAGCCACTACAGCAGTAAATGCTAACTTATATTAAATAGTTGAACTGCCAAACCAGAACCAGCACACATGCCACCTATGAGCCAGAAACTTTAAAGGAACTTCGCCCATTAGATAACAACTTAGTAGAGACAGGAGATAGAATAAACCTTACATAAAAGCATGTTGAGCCTAATACTCCTATAACCTAGATGGACTAAAATAAGTTACGGATATATATATATATATATAAGTCGCAATGTTCGTCATTTTTAATCAATCTATTTTATGATTGTACCCAAATGTTCGTACTAGAAATTTGTCTGTGATAATTAATATCACCTACTCAAATAATATCATAATATACATCAAACTAAGTTAGTTATTAACAAAGCAATCATGTTCATGCCTTTCTTTTGTAACCAATCATTTACTTTGGTTTAAAATACATATTGAAATATATGGTATAAAGCTTTAAACCTTCGTGGTTTTAATAATATTGTTTCAAAATAATTTATATTTAAATAAATAAAACCGAAGCTATTAAATTAACCGAAAGGATTTTAAGAATTTATAAAATTTAAAAGATTGCTTTAGTGGATCGAGCCCAGGCGTACCAATTTACCACTCCATTTTATCCCTTCTGGTTTGTAACCAGTTGGCCATAAGACTTCATACTTTCATAGCTTTATGAAATAACTTATGTTGGGATTACTTGTAAAGGTTTCTATTAAAATATTTAGTAATAAAATAGATGGTTAAATGAATATGATGGTTATTCATGATTAAATAAAATCATTTAAAATTTTTAGAGATTTGGGTTGGTTGGACTACGTAGAAAGGCCTAACTAAACGTTGAAAGCATTTCTACAGATCTTTAATATTAAGGTATATACAGAATAGGTCTTATGCATGGAGATAGCTAATATAAAATTATAAGATTAACCAGTCATATTAGTTATAGGATTGTGTGTCTTAAATTATAAAGAAAAATATTCGAGTCAGCTGGCTAATGTATTGATGTGTTCAAAATGTAACATATAAATTTCATCAAATGAGGCATAAAACTAACCATTTTTTAGTACTAACGTTGGAAAAAGTGTGCTTTTGTCTTCCTTTTATATTTTTAGGATTAAATGAGCTCAAATTAACAAAAGAAGCAAAAAGACATCAAAATCTAACATAAATACAAGAAAAGGAACAAGACGTGGCATGCCCGACCCCACAACAGCATCTTCCCAAGCAAAACAAGAGATCAGAAGCCTGAACATGCCTCGTGCTCAGCCAGCACGGGGGCGTGCCCAAGTGTTAGCAGAAAAGACAAAGTGGTAGAAGCTTCTATTGCCCACCACGGGGCCGTGCTCAGCGGACACGGGGCCGTGGTCAACTATAAGATTCGTACAATCCAGGCAAATCTTCATAGTACAAAGATTCTTCTGCACACGGGGTCGTGCTCAGCGGACACGGGGGCGTGGTCAACTAATAAGACAAAGCTGCAATTAATGAAGAAAGAGAGGATGTGGACACGGGGCCGTGCCCACTGGACACGGGGCAGTGCCCGAGCTTCTGTTCAGCCTATAAATAGAAGTGCTTGGCTCAAGCTCAAACCATCCCTTGGCACACCACCTCTCTCACACTTCACCCACCACCCACCACCACCATAACACCATCAGCCACCACCATCATCCATTGTCCATCGTAGAGTGTGTGAGTCGTCTCGGGATCCAAGATTGATCGTAAGAGTTCTTGACAATCAAGGCCATGTTTGCCTAAGTCTTTTACATCACTTGGTGAAGACAAAGTGTCTAGTGTAATACTTTTTTATTTCTAATCTTTTGCACTTTTTATTTGGTTTTGTATTAATGACTTTAATAACTAGTTGCTTATGTTGAAGGTGATCTTTCCTTATCGTTTGTCCGTGGTGTCTTGGCATTATTTTACTGTCTATATAAAATAAAAGATTTTCACCATTCATATCTCCACGGTCTATATGGAGGTATGTTGGCTACCTGGTCGGGGGTTAAGGGAACGGTTTGGTAAAGGTCTTGCCATTGTTCAGCGTTTAGAGGTCCTGCAATGGACCTGGGTCAAATTTAGTAGGACCTCCTTCAATACTTAACGGTATTGGATGGCGGGGGTCCAAACTCTTTGATCCCCTCATAAGTTAACTACTATTAATACTATAACCCGGCTATTTAGGATTGTATCCCTGCTGACTCAGACTACTTAGTCGAGGGTAACGTCACCTCCAAAAGAGGGGCCTACCATAATTTGCATTAACAACTTAATTAATTATCTTCCAATAATCCACCCTTTTAGGATTGTATCCTTGCTGACTCAAACTACTGGGGTGAGGGTAACGTCACCTTCAAAAGAGGGGCCTACTACAATAACTAAGATAATCTCTTAATTATGTGCAAAAGTGTGGAAATAATCAAAGGTTACACTAGATACGAGTCGGAACCAGGTGATTCATCTTGTCTATATGTTTTTCTTTTTATTTTATTTTCAGCATTTTAGTTAGTTTTTATTTTTCTTAGTTAAAAACATTTTTCTAAACCTTTTATTTTGATTAGACGTTGAGGATAAACCGGTACTAAAAGCTCTTGTGTCCTTGGACGACCTCGATATCTTGCCAACACTATACTACGCTCACGATGGGTGCACTTGCCCATATGTGTGTTTAGTGTTAGTAAAATATCGTGTTTTATAAATTTAAAACTTGGCTAAAATAAGTGTTAAAGGGGCTTAAAATATACACCTAATATATATAACACTTCACACGCATCAAGTTTTTGGCGCCGTTACCGGGGACACAAGGATTTTAAGAAAGTTAGGAATCAACGGCCTAATCGTTTTTCTTATTTTTCATTTTTTTTAGGATTTTTTTTTTTAGTTTTTCTGTTTCTGCAGAGCTCAGCACAGGCCGTGCCTGGTCGGACACGGGTCGTGCCTAGCATCATCACTGGCAGTTTTTATTTTCTGAGTTACAGAGAGCTGAGCACGGGGCCGTGTCGGTGCAACACGGGGCCGTGTCCAACTCCCAGTAACAGGGATCCAGAAAACAATTACTGTACCTCTGACCACGGGCCGTGTTCACTGAGCACGGGGCCGTGGTGAACATTCTGACCAACGTTCTTTTCTGTTTTTATTGCAGGACTTGGAACCCAGGTGCCACATTTGACCCTCCTACGTAGTGCATGAGCTCCAGTTCTAGTAGAGACATAAAAGAACCTCTAGAAGAACCCGAACGCTTTCTCAGAAAAAGACTTAAAGCTAAAAATCAAGAGAAAGCTTCGGGGGACCCACTTCCAATGGCGGACCAACGTACCCTCATGGATTACCTACGGCCCACCGTAGGCAATCTCGGCGCCGTTATCAATGCACCGAATGTCGAAGCCAACAACTTCGAACTTCGGCCGCATTTGATACAAATGCTCCAAAACTCCGCAACCTTCCATGGGCTTGCGGACGAGGATCCCCATCTACATATTACTAATTTCTTGGAAATATGTGATACCTTTCGGATCAATGGAGCATCAAACGACGCCATTCGCCTTAGGATGTTTCCATTTTCGCTAAAAAACCGAGCTAAAGCTTGGCTTAACACCCTCCCAGTTGGCTCGGTAAACACCTGGGATGAACTAGCCCAAAAGTTTCTATATAAGTATTTCCCTCCTGCTAAAACGGCTAAACTAATGACTGAAATTAATACCTACTCACAAGAGGATGGGGAATCCTTATATGAAACTTGGGAAAGGTTCAAGGAGCTTCTAAGAAAGTGTCCCCATCACGGTCTAGCGGTATGGCAACAAGTATCCACTTTCTACAATGGGTTGTTTCCACACACAAGACAAACACTTGATTCAAGCTCCGAGGGACTTTTAGGTAATCGTCGCCCAAATGAAATATATAATCAAATTGAGGAAATTGCTCAAACCAATTTTCAATGGCACACTCCTCGAGGTAATAAATCTATTGCCCTGGGCGCCCATAAGGTTGATGAAAGCACTTCTTTACAAGCCCAAATCTAGGCCCTCTCTTCAAAAATCAAAAGTTAGAAATGACAAAAACGGCCTCGGTTATGGCTTGTGAAGGGTGTGGTGGGTCACATGAAAATTGGAGTTGTATGAAAGAATTAGATGAACAAGCAGAAACGGTAAACTACATTGATAATAGACCTAGGCCGTCGGGTCCTCCAACGGGTACCTACAACCAAGGATGGCGTAATCACCCAAATCTTGGTTGGAGAGATCCCGGCAATAGTAGTAACCAACAAAACCAACGAACTAATTTTCAACAACCACAAAATTTCTCTCAACAACAAGGTGGAAGAGAAAGGCTTGAAGATACCATATCTCGCCTCATCTCCGACACCGAAAAGAAAAAATCGGATCGATTTCAACAATTGGAATCGAATTTTAGAAATCAACAAGCTAGCATTCAAAACGTTGAAAAACAATTAAATCAACTAGCTCAAAATTTCTCCGAGAGACCACAAGGCGCGTTACCAGGTAATACCGAAACCAACCCAAAGGCACAAGTACACCTCATCACGTTGAGAAACCGAACCGTGGGTCCCGAGGATGAGCCCTTACCACCAATTGAAGGAAGTCAACGCCAAAGCACTACTCCACCCACACCTCAACTAGAAAAGGCTCCTTCAGCAAATCAAGAGCCCACCAAGACTCATCCAATTCCGTACCCCGGTAGGTTAATTCGACAAAAGACCGATGAGCAATTCGCAAAGTTCAAAAGTTTACTAAAACAATTGCATGTTAATATTCCTTTTATTGAGGTCCTAACCCAAATGCCTAAATATGCAAAATTCATGAGGGATTTCCTCACTCACAAAAGGAAAATTGAATCATTGCAATTAGTTAACTTAGGCGAAGAATGCTCAGCTTTAGTACTCAACAAACTTCCACAAAAGAAAATCGACCCCGGGAGCTTCACAATTCCTTGCTCAATTGGGAAGTCCCCCGTCCGTAATGCTTTAGCCGATCTTGGGGCTAGCATTAACCTCATGCCCACGTCAATGTTCAAGCGACTCGGCCTAGGAACAACAAGCCCTACAAAGATGAGCATACAACTCGCCGACAGGTCCGTCAAATTTCCACAAGGTGTCGCTGAAAATCTGCTGGTCAAGGTTGACAATTTCGTCTTTCCAACCTACTTTGTCATCCTAGACATGGAAGAAGACACCGATGTCCCTCTCATCCTCGGGAGGCCATTTCTAGCCACCGCCCAAGCAGTGGTGGATATGAATGACGGAACTTTAACATTGAAGTTTGGGGATGAGGAAGTAAAATTTGAATGTGGAAAGAAAGTAGAGGAAAAAGATCCAGTCAACTACATGAAGGTCATAGACTCAAGCTTGGATGACGCTCTCCGACGGTGTAACATGGGATGCACTACATCCCACTTGGGTAACATATGACCAGGCTTTGGGTCTAGCCAAGGACCCTTATAAACGTGGCGCACCATGGAGGCATTCCACGGAACTATCCTTAGTTTAGTTTAGATTAATTTTCTTGTTTTCTAGTTAGTTTTAATTTTCAGGAATAAAACACATTTGAGATGGCAAAGGATGCAAGGGAAACTTGAACCAGCACTCTATGCAGGAAAACAGAACCGTCCGACAAATTTCTTCGTTTACAGTAAGTTCGGCACACGGCCCCGTGCTGCACAGTCTGCAGAAAAAGACCCAGTTCAGGTAACTGGACACGGGCCGTGTTCACCCAACACGCCCCCGTGTCCAGACTTCTGTTTCTCTTGTTTTAATTTTGTTACTGGCACTTGAACACGGGGCCGTGTTCAGCGCCCAGTAACACAAAATTTTTGCTTTTTACACCTTTTTACACATTCAATCAACCTAAAAACTTATTTTTGGGACACATTGAGGACAATGTGTAATTTAAGTGTGGGGGGGATGCTAAAACCTTGAATCTTGCAAGTCCTAAATACAAGCCTTACACAAAACTCTATTGGAATTGCTAATCACCCCAAATTTTTTCAACAAAAAATTTTCATTTTTTTTTTACTTTTCTAGGTTTAACTCAGGAAATTCAAGTTCTAAAAAGGTTATATTTTTACAAATTTACAACCGATAGCGTCGTGATAAAAAGAACCAACATAAGAAAATTATGAAAAGGCATGACAAGCTTAGTTAAAATTTAATTATATATACTTGATCACATAAAAACCCATTCCCACAAAAGTGAGTTTTGAGCCTTTATTGAGCAAACACTTACATATCATTTTACTAAATGCTCATTTTCGTTTCTTGTGTGAATAGCCGCTTGGTTCTTAAGACTCTAGAACTTGCCATGACGATACATTCCCAATCCTTACCAACTTAAACCCGAGTAAGTAAATGATGGAGGCATTAGGACTAATTTTTTTTCTCTACACCATTATTTTTTTTTACCACCTACCCAAAATCCCCCTAGTTAGCCCCTTTGAGCCTAAACCTTTTCATTTCATAACCCAAACCAAACACCCCTTTTACCCACCAAAACCTTTTTCATTTTTAACCCTTTGTTTTAGTAACAAGTCCGATTTTTCGTATGACTTTTCAAAAAAAAAAATGTTTTTGATGATGAAGCAAAAGAAAATAAACAAACAAGTTCATCAAAAATAACTTTGTTTGAATAAATAGCTTCATCAAAAATAAAAGTTACAAAAATAGAAAGTCATACGAAAACCGACACTTGTTACGCTTTTCGCCCTTTCTCTACTAACCACCAACCCAACCACCTACCTTTAACCCAAGCCTAACCCTTAACCCACAAAGTCCTCTTGATATTTACAAAGGTATATAAGTTAAAAAGGAGGAGGATTGATTGCTTGGCAAGCCTATGGTAGGAGTAAGTTCCATGCCGCTCTCGAGTGATCCACAAAAATACATTTTCGGCCGAGTGTTGAGTGATCCCCGTGAGGTATGTGAACTTGTATATAAATAGAATTTTACAAAGGCATGTTATGCCCTAATAAGTAATTTATCTTATGAAAAGTTTTAGATAAATCATGACGAATAGGATTGTAAATAAATAAAACTTAATAAAGAATCTTGGAAATCCCGACACTCTACGACAAGCCCAAAAACCTTCTTTTCTACCCATTCCATTTGGGAGTGTAAATAGCCACATATTAAAGAGTTTTGCTTGAGGACAAGCAAAGATTCAAGTGTGGGGGTATTTGATGTGTTCAAAATGTAACATGTAAATTTCATCAAATGAGGCATAAAACTAACCCTTTTTTAGTACTAATGTTGGAAAAAGTGTGCTTTTGTCTTCCTTTTGTATTTTCAGGATTAAATGAGCTCAAATTAACAAAAGAAGCAAAAAGACATCAAAATCTAACATAAATACAAGAAAAGGAACAAGACGTGGCATGCCCGACCCCACAACAGCATCTTCCCAAGCAAAACAAGAGATCAGAAACCTGAACACGCCCCGTGCTCAGCCAGCACGGGGGTGTGCCCAAGTGTTAGCAGAAAAGACAAAGTGGTAGAAGCTTCTATTGCCCACCACGGGGCCGTGCTCAGCGGACACGGGGCCGTGGTCAACTATAAGATTCGTACAATCCAGGCAAATCTTCATAGTACAAAGATTCTTCTGCACACAGGGTCGTGCTCAGCGGACACGGGGGCGTGGTCAACTAATAAGACAAAGCTGCAATTAATGAAGAAAGAGAGGATGTGGACACGGGGCCGTGCCCACTGGACACGGGGCAGTGCCCGAGCTTCTGTTCAGCCTATAAATAGAAGTGCTTGGCTCAAGCTCAAACCATCCCTTGGCACACCACCTCTCTCACACTTCACCCACCACCCACCACCACCATAACACCATCAGCCACCACCATCATCCATTGTCCATCGTAGAGTGTGTGAGTCGTCTCGGGATCCAAGATTGATCGTAAGAGTTCTTGACAATCAAGGCCATGTTTGCCTAAGTCTTTTACATCACTTGGTGAAGACAAAGTGTCTAGTGTAATACTTTTTATTTCTAATCTTTTGCACTTTTTATTTGGTTTTGTATTAATGACTTTAATAACTAGTTGCTTATGTTGAAGGTGATCTTTCCTTATCGTTTGTCCGTGGTGTCTTGGCATTATTTTACTGTCTATATAAAATAAAAGATTTTCACCATTCATATCTCCACGGTCTATATGGAGGTATGTTGGCTACCTGGTCGGGGGTTAAGGGAACGGTTTGGTAAAGGTCTTGCCATTGTTCAGCGTTTAGAGGTCCTGCAATGGACCTGGGTCAAATTTAGTAGGACCTCCTTCAATACTTAACGGTATTGGATGGCGGGGGTCCAAACTCTTTGATCCCCTCATAAGTTAACTACTATTAATACTATAACCCGGCTATTTAGGATTGTATCCCTGCTGACTCAGACTACTTAGTCGAGGGTAACGTCACCTCCAAAAGAGGGGCCTACCATAATTTGCATTAACAACTTAATTAATTATCTTCCAATAATCCACCCTTTTAGGATTGTATCCTTGCTGACTCAAACTACTGGGGTGAGGGTAACGTCACCTTCAAAAGAGGGGCCTACTACAATAACTAAGATAATCTCTTAATTATGTGCAAAAGTGTGGAAATAATCAAAGGTTACACTAGATACGAGTCGGAACCAAGTGATTCATCTTGTCTATATGTTTTTCTTTTTATTTTATTTTCAGCATTTTAGTTAGTTTTTATTTTTCTTAGTTAAAAACATTTTTCTAAACTTTTTATTTTGATTAGACGTTGAGGATAAACCGGTACTAAAAGCTCTTGTGTCCTTGGACGACCTCGGTATCTTGCCAACACTATACTACGCTCACGATGGGTGCACTTGCCCATATGTGTGTTTAGTGTTAGTAAAATATCGTGTTTTATAAATTTAAAACTTGGCTAAAATAAGTGTTAAAGGGGCTTAAAATATACACCTAATATATATAACACTTCACACGCATCAGTATAATAGTTAAATAATACAATTCTATTATATTTGAAATGTATATATATACACTATAATAGATTAAAATAATATATAAGTGTATATAATATAAATATATATATATTAGGATACATGTAAAATTTATACATTTAAAACTATAAATAGAGAGTATGATAAAAAGGGTCATTATATATATATTATGATAATCATATATAAATAATCAGATTTTCATTCTCTATCATTTAGAATATTATATTTAAAAAGAAGTAATAAAATTTTTATGATGTATAATAAAAGGAGAGAAAAATGGTTTGAACAATTAATAAAAAAAATATTTTTTGGAAGTAAGGATATTGCAACAGTGAAAACATCTTTTCTTATCCTATTTAAATCAATAATTTAGTATCTATTTATTTATTTTACCTGGCACGTTAAAATGTTCCTAAACATTCATTTTTCAAACTAGAATTTAAAATAAATGCCCCACATCAAAATAGTTGAATCAAATGTGTGTTTAGTACGTTTGTCCCTAATATAACTTTATCTAAAAAAAATCAGATTACAATTTTAGTATTGTAATATCTTTAACTAAATTACTATTACTAATTGTATGGGATATACATACATATTCAAATACATATATATTACTCAAATATATTTCGAATCAACTTTAGAAACGTCAAACTTACTTACCATAAGTACTTCTTTGGATAAATAATATAATATATAATAAATTGAGAGTTAAGTTTTTATATTTTAAACCCATATGGTTCAACCCACTAGTTAAAAATAAATTTATTCCTATGAGTCCACAAAGTTTATATTTTGATTAATTTATTTCTTTAAACTTTTATTTATCCATCCCTAAATTCCAAAATATTATATTCAATAAATTTAATAGAAATTTATTTCAATATACTACTTTTATAAAAGGATAAAATAAATTCATGGAAATAAGCTTGATGATTGATACCATCGGATGTATAGTTATTATTTTTTTATTACAAAATAATTTAGTATTATATATATGTGTGTATATATTATGTAAGTTTAATATTAACTAGAGATTTGAAATTCTATACACATATATGCATATACCTAATAGAATTTGTTAATGTTATACCCAATATAATATCTTCTGTAAGATAAACATAAGAGAAAA
>JARYGA010036685.1:0-40812 GCA_030545235.1 Helianthus tuberosus | reverse complement strand
CTAATGTAGCAGCTGATGCTTTGAGCCGAAAGTATTATGAAAAGCCAAAACGAGTACGTTCTCTCGGGATAAATCTACAGGTATATTTAAATGATCAAATTAGAAAGATACAGGAAACATCAATCAAGGACGATGCTGAAAGTTTAAAAGGAATGACTAATGAGTTAGAACAAGGAATAGAAAGAATTTGGAGATTCCATAAGAAAAGGATATGGATACCTAAACAAGGAAACCTACGCCACAAAATTCTAGAAAAAGCTCATTAGTCTAAGTATATGATACATCATGGAAGTGATAAGGTGTATCAAGATCTAAGAAAGAATTTCTGGTGGAAATGAATGAAAAAGGATGTAGCAAACTATGCTGTTAAATGTTTAACTTTTGTTCACAAGTTAAAGCTGAGCATCAGAAACCCTTAGGATTATTGCAGCAGTTAGAGATACCAATACGGAAATAGGAATTGATAACAATAGACTTTGTTACCAAATTACCCAAGACACGAAAAGGTAATGATACAATCTGGGTGATTGTTGACAGACTGACCAAATCTGCTCATTTCTTACCAATGAAGAAAACTTTTAGAATGGAACAGTTAGCCAAGTTATATGTAAATGAAATAGTTTCATTACATGGAATTCCTTTATCTATCGTATCTGATAGAGATAGCCATTTTACTTCTCATTTTTGGACAAGTTTCCAAAAAGCAATGGGAACCAGGTTAAACCTAAGCACAGCTTATCATCCTCAATTGGACGGACAAAGCGAAAGGACAATACAAACAATGGAAGATATGCTTAGAGCCCGTGTAATTGATTTCGGAGGAAATTTGCACGACCATTTACCATTGATAGAATTTTCCTACAATAACAGCTACCATACTAGTATTAATGTTGCACCATTTGAAGCACTTTATGGACGAAAGTGCCGAACTCCAATCTGTTGGGCAGAAATTGGAGAAAAGCAACTATCTGGACCAGAGATAGTGCAAGAAACAATATATAAGATAATTCAAGTCAAGGAAAGACTAAAAGCAGCACGAGATCGTCAAAAGAGTTATGCAGATAACAGACGGAAACCTTTAGAATTTCAAGTAGGAGATAATGTATTGTTAAAAGTTTCTCCATGGAAATGAATAGTCAGATTCGTTAAAAGAGGAAAGCTAAGCCCCAGGTATGTTGGACCTTTTAAGATTATTAGAAGAATAGGACCTGTAGCTTATCAGCTACAACTGCCAGTGGAAATGGGGCAGGAATACATGATGTGTTTCATGTTTGCAATCTCAAAAAGTGGTTAGCAGGCAAATCATTAGTAATACCTCTTAAGGACATAGAGGTAAACGAGAAACTTAAGTTTATTGAGAAACCCATTCAGATTGAAGATAGAAAGATCAAGAATCTCAAACACAGGAGACTAATCTGGTCAAAGTAAAACGAGATTCCAAAAGAGGACCAGAATGCACGTGGTAACTCGAATCAGATATGCAAAGGAAATACCCACACCTGTTCCAGTAGACCTCAAGGACAATATCTAAAACAAGGTGGGAGGATATAACAACCCTCCTAGAACCCTTAACGTGACCCTAAAACATTCCTAATATACCTCGTATACGAGAAACGGACCCAGAATACCCTTATACTTATAAAAATCAAGAAAAACAAAGTTTGGGAGTCGCTCGCGGGGCGCGACCCCCTTAGCTACTTTGGTCGCGGGCTGCGACTGGCCTGGTTGCTTGCCGGACACCCATGTCGCCACGTGTCGACACGTGACAAGGCTAGGTTCGCTGACTAGTCGAGCCTAAGACCTAGTTTACTCTCTCGCGGGCCGCAAGAGAGTTAGTTATGTGCTTCGCGGGCCGCGAGCCACCATACTTCAGGCCTATAAATAGGGTCGATCAGCTCATTTGTTCGACGTTCAAAAATTCTGAATTCTCTCAACTTTCTGTTAGTGGCAATTATAATACTCGGGTATTATACCCCTATAAATCGAAGCTCTGCCTCGTTGTAAGTACTATAACCTTGTTGTTACCCTATACGATCGATCTAGGGCTCCGTCACGCATGTCAAGGCTCTGCCTGACTCAGTCGTTGGAGTTCTGTCTCGTGTTACACCCGATTGATCTAGGACTCCGTAATGCATGTCAAGGCTCTGCCTGACTCAGTCATTAGAGTTCTGTCTCGAGTTGTACGGTTAATGTGATTTGGGTTATTTTACTAACACGTGTGCATTGTTTAATTTTTAATAGATAATAACCAGGAGATACACTAGAAAGCTTTAGTATCACCTAAGTAAACAATTTAAGTACATTTTCTTTTTCCTCGCTATTTGTGAGTACATTTTCTTTTATAAACACTTTTGTGAGTCAAATTGTTTTACCAAAACCTCAAATGTTTTCAAATACAATTACAGTGATTAAGTCTTTGTAATTCTACAATTGCTGCCAGTATTACGGGGTTTGTATACAGTACTTGATAACCTTCACAATTGGGCACGGGTATCCAATGTGTGATATGACCATAGTAACAGATCCGTCGAGTGATACGTACTGAACGAGTAATTGTGTAGATATAAACATTGTATCGCCCTTAATATTGTAATGTGTAACAACTAATGCTTTACAAAATGGAATGTACTTGCCAGTATTTCTTGCGGATAAAATATTTTAAAGCGCGCTTCAGGTAACTTAATGTGAAGCCGATAGAAGCCAGCTGGTGAGCACTGAAGGCTTAAAGTTGTGGCTATAAAAGTTACCTAAATAAAAAGGAGTTTTGTTTTCAATAAATAGGGTTCGTCCCTACAAATGTATTGTCAAATGAACTTGGGTTTTATCCCAATGATTTGTTATAAAAAGTTTGGTGTTTAACCCTGATAAAAATATTACTAACTACGGTCCTGATGTATTCCGCTGCCAAATTGATAAACACCTATACCACTGATCTGGATCTCGCGACGTCCGCTCCCGGGGTAGGGGTCGGGGGTTACGACACAAGATCTTTTACTAAAGCAGAATATAGATCAATGTGTGATGTGGCTTATGAAGTGATTTGATTAATTAACATTTCGAGAGAGTTGCAAGTACCTGTGGTATTGAAGTGTGACAGTACAACAGCGTTGTCTATAGCTGCAAACCCAGTTTTTCATGGTAAAACTAAAAATTTTGAAGTAGATCTTCTCTTTCTAAGAGAAAAGATGTCATCCAGTGTTATAAATATTGTTGGTATTGAATATGCTAGACAAGTGGCAGATATATTTACAAAAGTCCTTTTAACAAGTCAGCATGATCTTATGTGTAAGTATTTAAGTCTTTCCAATTTGTTTCAAACATAAAACTGGGGGGGGGGGGTTGTTTGTTAAAATGATATAACTATGAGGAATGGGCCGAGTATCTTTGAAGATGGGCTTAGACCAGACAACTTTGAAGATGGGCTTGGACTAGACACAGTTCGTGGGCTGGATGGATAGAAGATTCGTGAATAGGGTTGATGATTGAAGGACCCTATAAAAGGGTTGTACAGTTCAGTGTTCAACATTTTTTTATCACTCCAATAATTCATATTTTCTCTCTTAAAGTGAATCTAGTGTCACGGGGTTACTTTTCGCCCCCCGTGTGGCGTCCCCAAGTCCCCGGGACAAGCCAATCCATCCCGCTTCTTTGTGTGGGTCACTGGTTTCGTCCTGCCTTGGACTCATCAGGAGAGCGGCGCCAGCTCTCGACCAGTGGTGCGTTCGTCGTTTGCACGACTAGGCACGTACACCTCTTCATTGACACTGACTCCGTCCCCTGATAAAGTCCAGGACTAGCCTGTCACACCCCTCCAAAAACCCCACCCCGCCATGGAGGCGTGACATGCCCAGGATCATAGCCACCAATCATATTGAACCAAAGCATGTAAGTAATTTTTATAAAATCCAACACAATACAATTGGTGTCAAAACATAGTTTGAGTTTACAGCGGAAGCACAAAACATAAGTTTAATATTAATTGTTTTCCCACAACGACCACGCCTCCTCGTGCAAGCTCCTTAAGCTAGGGATCTAACGACCTGCAAGGCATGTAACAACGAGTCAACAACAAAGTTGAGTGAATTCACGGTTTCTGTTCTCTGGCTTACTAGCCCGTAGGATTAAGATTATCCCGAAGTTTTGTTTTGTTGTCCTACCCAGGACGAACGTACGTTATTCTGCACTCTGGAGAATTCGTATGTATCGCGGTCTCCCAAACATGTGTGCGAAGATTTAGTGGAGTGGCATCCTACCTACTGAGGATGGCCGTGCCTTGTAGAAAGTCTGTGAACTCACCTTGATTTAACAAGCTTCCAGATTCTAACTCTTCTGAGAATTAGCATCTACTTTGGTATGAGGTAGAGTTTAGCCTACTGATAAGCTTAATAACCTAATTTGCACACGAAACTAGGTAAGTAATTTAATACAGCTTTTACGATAACTCACGAGATCAAACCCTCACAACAAATGACAAAGTGCGATACTTAAACATCCAGCGGATTCACAACGAATGACAGAGTATAGTCCGATTTCGGACAGCACTCAAACATTCAAGTTGAAATCACGACGAATGACAAAGTATAAACCCAATTTGAGCAGCACTTAAACATCTATCGGATAGTTTCAATCGATCGGACATTGAATCGTAGCAGCGATTGAATTAATACCCTGTATCGTAGCATCAATTAGTGATCGTGTGTGTTAATTGTAGTATTTCGACTATAACTCAGCGTAGAATTGGAATTTCTACGACGTTTCAGAGCCAGAAATCAAGTGCCAATGTTCTGTATTTATACACCAATTTTGAACAGCTTACGGACCGTAACAAATATTCCCTTACGGTCCGTAAGGGACACCTCATTCTTATAGGGTAGCTACGTGTGAGACTAGGCCTGCTGAGTCAACAAAATTGATAAATTATGTTCTGACAACGAATTTAAATGGATAATCATCAATAGAAAATACCCCCCCTGAGTTTTAGGGGCCCTAATCCTGATTCTGATTGTTCTGGAAATCTTAGGGTTTCTGCAGAATCACTTGGGTTTCTCAATTAGGGTTTCCTATTGGACTAATTATAATACTAAGTAGGACTTTTTAGTGAGAGTTGCTACATTCTCCCCTCCTTATAGAAATCTCGTCCTCGAGATTTACTCAAATAAGTAAGGATACTAGTACTAATCTTTTATGCTCGAGAAACTTAACCTTTCTGTTTTATATCTAAAGTCACAAATCTTTAAACTTTTCATTTATCTCTATGTCTTAAAGAAATACTACCAGAAATTTGTCAGATAGATATTTCTTAAGGTTGTATACATGAAATACTTAGGGATGACTTAACCTTAACCCATAGCACTTAAAATAAATATTATAGAACACCGTAAAGTATTGAGCCTTGCACTTGGATTGAAGCATCGTTGTGGATCATTGAACACTTTACCGGTTATAGTCTGGTTTTCATCAAAAACTTTTCCCCCTTTTTAAAACCAAGTTCACTATAACCAATGGCTCTGATACCACTCTGTCACACCCCTCCAAAAACCCCACCCCGCCTTGGAGGCGTGACATGCCCAGGATCATAGCCACCAATCATATTGAACCAAAGCATGTAAGTAATTTTTATAAAATCCAACACAATACAATTGGTGTCAAAACATAGTTTGAGTTTACAGCGGAAGCACAAAACATAAGTTTAATATTAATTGTTTTCCCACAACGACCACGCCTCCTCATGCAAGCTCCTTAAGCTAGGGATCTAACGACCTGCAAGGCATGTAACAATGAGTCAACAACAAAGTTGAGTGAATTCACGGTTTCTGTTCTCTGGCTTACTAGCCCGTAGGATTAAGATTATCCCGAAGTTTTGTTTTGTTGTCCTACCCAGGACGAACGTACGTTATTCTGCACTCTGGAGAATTCGTATGTATCGCGGTCTCCCAAACATGTGTGCGAAGATTTAGTGGAGTGGCATCCTACCTACTGAGGATGGCCGTGCCTTGTAGAAAGTCTGTGAACTCACCTTGATTTAACAAGCTTCCAGATTCTAACTCTTCTGAGAATTAGCATCTACTTTGGTATGAGGTAGAGTTTAGCCTACTGATAAGCTTAATAACCTAATTTGCACACGAAACTAGGTAAGTAATTTAATACAGCTTTTACGATAACTCACGAGATCAAACCCTCACAACAAATGACAAAGTGCGATACTTAAACATCCAGCGGATTCACAACGAATGACAGAGTATAGTCCGATTTCGGACAGCACTCAAACATTCAAGTCGAAATCACGACGAATGACAAAGTATAAACCCAATTTGAGCAGCACTTAAACATCTATCGGATAGTTTCAATCGATCGGACATTGAATCGTAGCAGCGATTGAATTAATACCCTGTATCGTAGCATCAATTAGTGATCGTGTGTGTTAATTGTAGTATTTCGACTATAACTCAGCGTAGAATTGGAATTTCTACGACGTTTCAGAGCCAGAAATCAAGTGCCAATGTTCTGTATTTATACACCAATTTTGAACAGCTGACGGACCGTAACAAATATTCCCTTACGGTCCGTAAGGGACACCTCATTCTTATAGGGTAGCTACGTGTGAGACTAGGCCTGCTGAGTCAACAAAATTGATAAATTCTGTTCTGACAACGAATTTAAATGGATAATCATCAATAGAAAATACCCCCCTGAGTTTTAGGGGCCCTAATCCTGATTCTGATTGTTCTGGAAATCTTAGGGTTTCTGCAGAATCACTTGGGTTTCTCAATTAGGGGTTCCTATTGGACTAATTATAATACTAAGTAGGACTTTTTAGTGAGAGTTGCTACATAGCCAGTAACCCAAGCGTTCAAGCACAGCCCATAGCATTGCGATCTTCAAACATTTGGCCCGTGACACTCTCCCACCACCATTTCATGCACGTACTCGTGCATGCTCGCCGTCCCATACCAGCTCGCATACTTGACAAAGCATGATCCCCTTATGTTGAGCATGATTCACTTTGGGAGGGTAGGACACCCGAAAGCACAGCAACAATGATCTTCTGTCGTGCATGTTCAATATAGTACGTCAGTTTTGGTTATAAGTGGCACTGACGTCCGCCGTATCGGATTAGGTGCCGATGATTCACCTTTGTTTCAGGAATACGGGGACCTGAATAGTTGTAGCAGCTTTCACAAAACTTCCTTTTTACGGCGCTGCTTGAACCGTAGATTTTTGAACATAACACGGATGGCTTCACTGCAACTATACTTGAGCGGCTCTCACGATCCCATACTCGCGGAGTACAAAGACCTTTGCCAAAGCAAACCCATATTTGGTCTTCTCCCACCACCATTGCGCAACCATACTCTAAATGTTAAGCTCATTTGGTTAAGAGTCACGTTCCAACGTATCCGAGAATCGTTCTGCTCTGATACCAAGTTGTCACGGGGTTACTTTTCGGCCCCCGTGTGGCGTCCCCAAGTCCCCGGGGACAAGCCAATCCATCACACTTCTTTGTGTGGGTCACTGGTTTCGTCCTGCCTTGGACTCATCAGGAGAGCGGCGCCAGCTCTCGACCAGTGGTGCGTTCGTCGTTTGCACGACTAGGCACGTACACCTCTTCATTGACACTGACTCCGTCCCCTGATAAAGTCCAGGACTAGCCAGTAACCCAAGCGTTCAAATACAGCCCATAGCATTGCGATCTTCAAACATTTGGCCCGTGACACTAGGGTTTGTATACAGATTCACACATTCTTCATGAATTATGTTCGTTTGTGTATGATCCTGTAGAGTTTATTGTCTCATTGAGTGTTAGATTGTTGTATTCGATCTGGTTATAAAAGAGAAATAAGATTGTTATATTCTTCATTTGTAACAGGTACGATGTCTTTTTTATCTACGATTTAAAATACAACTGATTTGTTTTCTTTACCATGAAAATCGAATGGCTATTCTCTGAACAACACTGGTACCACTATTGTATTCATTTTGTGGTTGATTGGCAGTATGATATATAAGTTATAGTGATTTTCGATACGATAACGGTAAGTAATAAATTAAATGATGCTGACCAAAAAAATTAGTGTTGGTGTAATACACGTGCCAATATCCTATGGGGAATATCTCTTTCAGTTGCTAGTTGCTAACTGAGCGTCGGTATCAATGGCGGGCCCACGAATTTTTTTCATGGGGGCGCGGAATTTTTTTAAAGATTTTAGGTCCCTAGGTATATAAAAAAATTCGGTTCATATCGGGTCGGTTCGGGTTGGGTCATGTAAAACAAAAGAACATCAAGCTGAAATTTTTATAATCATAAAAAAAAAAGTCAAACGATGTTATAAACATTTTTAAAATGTCGCCCTACGGTTTTCATAAGTTAATCGCTCCATAATTTTCAGTTTTACTAAACATTAAAATCCCTCCATATCACATATAAATTGTTCCATAAGTTCATAAAACAACACTAAAGTACTAAACATACGAATCACTCTATAATTTTCAATTTTACTTTTCAAGCCCTAGTAATTGTTGATTACTTGTATCTTGTAACAACCAAAAGATCATCTAAACAACAAATTCACCCTACTAAAGTCTAGAACAAAAAAAAAATCAAAAGACATAAAATTTCAAACCTTTTTATAATCTCTATAACTCTATTTCTTCTAAAAACAACACAAAACAAACAATATTACATTCAAAAACGAAGGAACCTTGTATTGTTTGGATTCCGGTCAGTTTGGTGGCCAAATATTGACGAATTCCGACGAGAAATTGGGGGTTCGCTGCTGTTGGGGTCGCTAGGCAGTGGGAAGCTGGGGATCGCATACGAGATATATATATATATATATATATATATATATATATAGAGAGAGAGAGAGAGAGAGAGAGAGGAGATGAAACAGAATAGGATGGGGAGGTTTAGGTTGGGTTATTTTATTATATTTCAAATTTTGTTGGGTTGAGTTAAGGGGGCTTGGGCTAAATTGTTTAATGAAATTGAGTGGGTTACAAAGTTATAATTAGGTTTTTTTTTATATAAAAATCAGTGTTTAAGTTATATTTTTAAAAACCTATGTTTATTACAATTTTTTATAAATTAAAACTATGATTATTTAAGGGGCGGTTGAAAACTTCCAAGGGGCGCGGGTGAAAATTTGCAAGGGGTGCGGTCGGGATTTTATCTAAAAATTAACACTAATTTATTTTTCAAGGGTGCGGCCGCCCACCCACGAGTGTGGATAGGTCCTCTCCTGGTTGGTATCATACCGGTACTGTATCAAACTAAACCAATAATGTAACGAATCAAAACAATACTAATAAAAACTCGTTGTTGAGTGCGAGAAATCCCATTAGCTAGTATATTAATTATAATGCTAAACTAATTATATTTTAAAGTTAAGAAAAAAAGGGTTAGAGGTGAAGAAATTAGAAAAGGAATATATCTGAGATAAGGTTTTTTTATTACGAAACACAAGGGTGACGTGTGGGGTTAAAATGTAATGATGAAATTTCATCATTACCGTTTGCATGGGTCGGTAATTATATGAAATGATGAAAAATCGAAATGGTTGTTGGGGTGGTGTTCTATGTCACTGGAGAACTTACAAAAGAATAGAAGATCAATCTAGTTTTGTTTACTCCATCATATACGGAAGGTGTTCTATGTGTCGTATCCGCCATTCCATCAAATGCCCTATCCTTTCTCATAAGTGTTTTAAACAAATTTAGATCAAAATGCAAAACACTATTGTAGAAAAAATAACTAAGTAGGAACGATAATAAAACCCACGTATAAAAGCTGGCGTCAAAACGACGATAAGAAAAAGAAAATTTTAACACGTCTAACTAAGCAAGCCGCATGACTAAGTAAAAACATTTTAAAAGAGAAAAATAAACTTGTTAAATAGCAAAATAATTGTTAACCTATAAGCTATCAAACAGCTTTCTAGGTCATTTTCTTCCTTAGACCACTCTGTGTGGTATAAAGCCTCCGTCACATCAGCTACGATGACCCCCTATAGCGCCCCTCTCCCATTTCCTATGCGTCAGGGGGCGCCATCAATGGCAATTTGGCACACTAACGAGCGCTAACGGCTCTTTTTGGTGGGGCCCTATTGATTCAAACCATTGTACAACGACTATAATTTAAAAAATAATAATTTTAATTTTTTAATATTCACACTATATATCGTATCATTTTTACCCAAATCATACCATTTCTACCATCTATTCTCCATAATTTTTATACAAACTATCCAACTCACACAATGTTTCTCAACAACCAAAACGCGTTGTAACAACCCGCACGCTCGTGCGTTGTTACCACTCGCTCTACTCGTTACGCCTAGCACCAGAGATTCGGATCATAATGTAACTAAATCGCATATATTGCTAAATCGCAGTGTTTTCGCATAATTTCGCATACTTTATCGCTATCACATCACATTGTACTTGCTGACAACCACGAAGATGTCAAGAGAGGACCAATTCTACCCTCCTTGATAGCCGTGATGTGTTGCAGTGCAACTGAATACTCAAAAACGCACTCGCAGGCACGCGTAACTCGATTATCGCAGGATTTGAAATATGGATATATATATATATATATATATATATACACGACCCAACGTGACTAACTATAATAAATATATAAATGTGGGTACGAAAAGGTGTAACCGCACTATCGCAACGCTTAACAATCGAAACGGAACGCCAAAACTCAACTCGTCGGAGGCGTTTGATAGAATGGCACTTCGATCGAATGGCCATCCGATCGGATAGCCATCCGATCGGACAACATCCGATCGGACAGCCATCCGATCCGATGCACTGCACCGCCTTTCTCCTCCTTTGCCTATAAATACCCCACTTGTCATCTCAACAACAGTTGATGTGACTGCTCTCTCTTGACCAGACGCTTTCTCGCCATTTTCGCTCGATTTCTCGCGATTTTTGTAAGTTTTCACCCTGAATCTTGTACTTCTATGATCTACACGCACTCCTTCATCTTTCTCGTCATCAAAACTCACTTTTTCACCGTTAAATCTTTGGATTTGAGCCGTTCTAAGGTGACGTCATCATGAAGTTCTTAGGAACAATGAAGTGTGACCTCATCTCATCAAGAACAGTCCAGATCTGATAGAATCCACGGTGAATAAACACTAATCTCACCTAAATCTGAGTCAAATCTAAGTTTTCTAAGTTTTTCTTCAAACTTTCCTAACTTTTCACTCGAAACCGGTAGCAACAGAGCTCGTACAGACCTTCTACTTTTCCTATAGTGAAGTGTCGGTTGGAGAACTGGTTCCTATCGACGAGATGACCGGCTTGTCGTGTTAAACACGAATAACCGTCGAGAACAGTTAACTGATCGGACGAGGTGATTCCCATCTGATCCGGTGACTCGGACTTGGTGGAGTTCCATTGTTTAGCTCGTAGTCGTAACGTCTCGATCAAATCACAAAAACTTAACGAAATAGACAAGATGTAAAACGATAAGACTGCGGGACGGGTCACCGTCCGATCGGATTGCACTTGGGGTCAAGACTTAAACAAATTTTCAAGCAATTCAAAGGACTGAATGACGAACGGGTTGCCGTCCGATCGAACGACCATTCGATCGGCCGACTTTTGAAATTCTCAACACTTAAACATTTTACAAATCTTCATCGCACAAACAGTTCCAACGGATTGTCACCCGATCGGATTGCAGCCCGATTGAGTGACCAGTCTGGTATAAACTTATCAACCAAAGTGTCTCGTTGATCGGGTCACCGTCCGATCGAACAGCCACCCGATCGGGTTGCCACCTGATCGACCGACCCTTTCGATCGACCGACCGTTCGATCGACCGGCCTGAAAGGTAGAGATACTTCACTTTTCTCAAAATGCTACAACGAAAACTTCAAAAGGCAAACCAGCATACATGAACACCTCTTCACCAAACAAGGCGACAATCCAATCGAATGGTCATCCGATCGGATGACCATCCGAACGGATTGCCACCCGGTCGACTGGCCATCTGATCGGATTGCCATCCGATTGGATTACCATCCGACACTTGGTTCACCGCCACTGTTTATCGCACTATTCAACTCTTACACTATCAATCTGAAATCAGGCTAATCTCAGACGCGCTCCCTTCAATCCGATCAAGTTGTCGTTGCTGCTTGCTGAGCACCGACTGTGAGTATACTTGAACCCTTTTTGCTTTTGCACTTTTGGGTGTAACATACGTTGCTATCAAATCAAATTACATCAAATGCTTAAACTACTTATCACTTGCGAATGACTTACGTGCATAGTTATACGTGATGCTAGTTACATATGTGCTAGGACTTATACTCGCGACGTCCCACCATGACTAGTATAGTACTATTGCGCCCGACGGGGTCTAGTTTAGCAATCGCAATCGCAGCTCGAGGACTTAGCTGGTAGTATTAGTTTTGTGAGTATATATATCGTGTATTACGTTTATGTATGTGGAAATTCGCAGCTTTTATCTATTACATTAATACATATCAAACCTGTATGCTCGCCAATACTTTTGTATTGACATTATTTTAATGTATGTTGCAGGTTTAGTCGCAGTCTACATCAAATCAAGCTAGGAAGTCTAGAAACTCACCTAAAATCTATGTTGACGGATTTGTATTGTTCGAGAGGACAAGAAATCTGTGATAACTTATGTGATTGTATTATTTGTTAGTATGGGATAACAAGTGTAATAAATACTGTCGCAATTTAGCTGTTATGGATTCTCTTGAGCAATCTGCTTCGCCTAGTGTCGCGCCCCGATGATTCCGCCATCGGTTGGGGTGTGACATGCGTGGGCCCCAGCAATCCGTTTTGGGGTAATTTAGCAAACAACGAGCAAGAAAAACGGTACCGAAGAGACCCGCGAACGAGTGAGATTGGATATTATCCGATGTAACCTACCACCCAATCTCCCCTCATCCGAAAACGCCACCACCGCTTCCAAGTTTTTTTTTTGTAATCTTTTATTATTTTACTGAAATTATGTTTTTTTTTTTAATTTTGTTTTAAATAAAAATGGTATATAAATTAAAAATAATAATAATTAGGTAATCATGATAGAGACTTTAATCATTACATGCAAGTTAAAAGGGAGGCCTTTAAAGCCCATTGTGTGATGTGGAGCTTACTTGGCACTGATGTAGCGTGATAAAGCCCCTAGGGGCTTTATACGACACCACTCAGTCTTAGAGTATTCACATCCCTTCTATAATTACACTAAAATCACCATATCTCGTTATCAATTAAACAATACTTTTTTTATAACTTTATAATTACTTTTTCTCTCTTCTTTACTCACAACAACATTCAAAAATATTAAAAATTTTATAGGGTTGAACATTGTACCCTAACAATAACATTTTCTCTCTTCTCCACTTATGTTTTGGTCAAAAATCTGATCAAGGATAATGTAACCAAATTTGTAAAGTGAGGTAGAGTGCTTAGGTGATGAACGACGATGAAATGAATGTCAAACGTATAAGATAATCAAACACAAAGATTTATATGAGGAAAAACCATTGATCACTAGTAGATCGCCGACATAAAAACCTCGGGTTGTGAAAAATATCACTACCAAGTATATTGCACAATTAAAAATGATTACAACTTTGGATGTTGATCAAGTGTTTTACAACTGATTGCTAAGAGTGTTGTGTGTGTTCTCTGGTTCGTAGTGTGTATATGCGAAATGGAAATTGTGAATTATGTCTACTAACACTTGATCAACCCATTTTGAATAACACTAACAACTAAGTCAGATAATTATCACGTCCACTCCCATGACTGTTTGTAGAAATAACACGTGCAACATCCTGAACGAATCATCTCTGAGATTCCAGCTAAGACTCAGTCCACTTCGTTGATAACCTACACATGAATATTAACAAACATCAAGAACAATTGTTAGAAATCATAAGTAATAATAAGGATCCTTGATCCTCCGAGTCCCTGCACTATCCGCTAAGGATAATTGATCTAGGCAACACCTCAAAATACAGGATCCATAATTATAAAAATCTATGCTCTAACAACTCACAGACACTTAAATTACTTTTTATAATATGCAGAACCCACTCACATAGAAATACAGAATGGGTGTGAATGCTCATACAAACCTTTAAATTCTCTCTCGTCTTGAAACTTATCCCCGACAATTTTTTTCTCTACTCCATACCGCCTCACTTTTTCGGCCAGTTTAGTAGATCTCGTCGAGCTCTCCCCTATAGTAACTTATGAAGAAACCCCAACCAAAGCACCTTCACTATAACCCGCCAGAAGAACAGACCTGAAGGTGGTGGTGCAACTACACCGCCTCTAGTTCAAAAACTCTTGTTCATATTCTCCAGACGTCAGGGGCGGACCCACCCTCTGGGGTGGATCGGCGGCTGAACCCCTTGAAAAAAATTAGTGCTATTTTTCGTGTAAAATCCCGATCGCACCCTTGGAAAATCCCGACCGCATCCCTTGGAAATTTTCAACCGCACCCCTTAGAAAAATATGTTAAGAATTTATATAAAAAAAATGTGAACACGGATTTAAACCCGACCCAATACTGTAAACAAGTTAGCCCACTAATCTCCTTAAATAAAACTTGTATTCTTGTAACCCAACTTCAAGCCCAATTATGCAGTTTATGATTAAGCCCAACCCAAATAACTAAATCAATTAAACACAACATAAACCCATTAACCCAATCGTCCATTACTATTCCCCAATCCATCTCCCGCCCTCCACCAACGACGAAGGACAAACAACCCCTACCCAATCCAACCGCAACCGTTGAAAGATTTTTTCGGCAATGAAGAACGTGAAGACCGACTTGCGTAATCGGATTGGCGATGAGAATTTAAGTGATAGTTGTATATGTTATATAGAGAAAAACTTGCTTAGAAAGTAGCTCTAGATGATGTTTTAGATAGATTTTAGAAAATGAAAACCCGTAAAGCGACGTTTTAAATATATTTGCAACAACGTTTGACGTGTTTTTGATGATTATATAAATTTTAGCTTTATGTTCTTTTGTTTTACATTACCCGACCCGATATGAACCAAAATTTTTTATATACCAAAGGGCCTAAAATCTTTAAAAATATTTCACACCCCTATGAAAATTTCCCAAATCCACCACTACTAGACGTTAATTCGACCCGGATCCCTAACCCAACAATTTAAGACCTTAAAAAAAGCCAACTAAAAACTTGTATATGTCATACCAAAATCCTTCCAACTTGAAATAGAAGTTTACGTAATCTAGAAAATTGCTTACGCCATCAATTTGAAGAAAAATTTTATTAAAATTGACAAATGTTATGATTGAGTGTGTCAATATTTTTGATACCTCAAAATAGAAAAAAACAACGAATTTTTTTGTTGGTTTTATTAAAATAATAGATTTTCTTTTTTAATTTTAACACATGAAAAGCAAAAGATTACAAACATGTTTTGTTCAAGTCATTAAGTATATAAAATGGTAAAAAAATTTAAGTTTCTACAACGAATTTTGGCAGACTCTAGACTATACATAATCATTAGTTGTATCGAATAAAATATATTTAATGGATTTAATCATGTTTTTATCGTTACTAATCAAACTGATTCTAAATTGCTACTGTTGATCAGTTAAAAACTAAACTCAAAGCAGAATAAGAATTTTAATTCTATTCCTTTCTGAATTTAATTAAAAAGGTATTAAACCGAAAACCAAACCATCAAACATATATACTCTTAAAGTTAATTTAATTGCGCGTTTAAAGTGGTGCAATGGAGAATGGTAGGTAGTATACGTGGTCCTTCGTAAGAAGATAAGAATTATAAGAGCATCATATTTGACAAAGACTATAAATTTTAACCCTTTTTAAATTATATTTATATCTTTATCTTTATTTATTAATAAAAATAGACTTAGAATGCGCACCATCAACTAACGTGTGCTAATTATAAGAAAATAAAATATTATTTTCTGACTCTATTTAAGTCCCAAGACCCTTTAAATTGACTTTAGTATAATTATTTGATTTCTGATTATCAAAATTGTATGAACTTGTATGGAATAGTGGGTTGGCTCCCTTACACGGTTACGCCACCAACCCTCTTCTTTTACATTTCCACCAACACCCCCTCATCTTTTACACATTTCCACCACCACCTCTATACTTTTACACTTTGTCTTTTTTAGACTTTGTTTTTTTACCCCTTATACTATTACTCCATTTTTACACCCGCTCCACTTAAAAAAAAAAATGCAATTGTAACCCCTAAACTACAACTCCTACTTTTGCAAATGCCAATGCATATGTTTTACGAGATGTATTAAGCATTGTGTTTTACACTTTGCGTCTATCTTTGTGTTTCACATTTTTTTTTTGTAATTGTCTTTTACGCACTGCGTTTTACGAATCGTGTTTTATCTTACTATATGTTTCCACCCTTCGCACGCCGCCAGAACACGCGGCTGGCAAAATATTGTTTTATATGAATAAACACCGGATAGGACTATGCCAAAAGGCCGTCGGCATATAGTCGTCTATATGAATTACAACATATTTAGTGCCAAAAGGCCGTCGGCATATAATTACAACATATTTAAAAAAGTCAAGGACATTTATAGTCATATCTTCCAAATTTGAAGGGTACTTATTTAAAATAAGAGAGCACCCGCCTATTCATATAAAAAAAAAACCGATATTCTGTTTTTGATATACAAATAATGGAACTCCATGGTCTCCTCTCATACACATTCTTCCTTTTCCTCATCGCCGGTAACTTTAAACCGGAATTCACAATCTCCAAAAGCATTCATCATCATATAAACCGACCAACGAAGCTTTTTGTATTCGGAGACTCGTATGTTGATACCGGAAACAACCCGAAGTCATTCGCTAGCTCTTGGAAACCCCCTTATGGTCTCACTTTCCCCGGAAAGCCAGCCGGAAGATATTCCGATGGCCGTGTGTTCACCGATTACCTCGGTATGTTCTATAATCCATTTCTAGTTATTAAGGCGAGGGGCGGACTCATGTTGATGGTTGGGTGGACGGACGCATACCTTAAAAAGTTAGTGTATTTTTTAGGAAAAAAACCTGATCACATACTTTGAAAATATGGTTGAACCTCGTCTATATTCTAGAAAATAATTTATGAGTACGCCGCCGCTAAAAAGGTGTGTAAAATAATTTTTTCTTCACGTGAGGTCTAAGGCTTAAGCATGCGGTGAGCAAGTAGAACTAAGGGCATGTTTGGCTAAGCTTTTTGAAACAACTTATTAACTTATTGGCTTTTTGAAAAATCAGTATGGAGTGACTTTTTGGAAAAGTCACTTTTTCCCCTCACATACACTCTCATTGCCAAACATTATTTTGGAGCTTATAACTTTTCAAAAAGCCAATAAATCAATAAGTTGTTTCAAAAAGCTTAGTCAAACATGCCCTAAAATGTGATTAAATTATTAGGTTAAAAATCTCCACTTTTCTTCCAATATATGATTTTTTAATCATGTTTTTTAAAAGAAACTAGTGTTTTTTATACATGTAATATTGAATTACTCCAAATGATAATTCCCTCTTGTAGGCAATGATGCAGGATTAAAGCCTACTCATATATTAGTTTTTACATATAATGAATTTACGTCAAGATAAATGATAAACAGGTAACAAACTGTATTATTGTTGTTTTCTGAATAGCAAAACGAATTCTTTTAATCATTAATTAATAGTGGATATAGCTTGCTATATACTCATATTTCCTATCCACCGTTCAAAAAAAATTTGTTATAAGGTGCAATATATAGGCACGTTGTCGTTTTATCCCCACCACTACCAATAATGAAGAATTTCCTTTGAACCATTAAAGATTTATATAATCAAGAATATAGCTTGCTCATGGCCTGTTTATGTGAGTTTTGATAGTTATTTTGGGGTGAATCATAAATTACGATAAACTAAACCTAGCGGGTTAGTTGTATCAGCTAAGGGCTTTTTGGTAAACCACTAAAAAGGTTTCAACCCTTAATTAAATATTTTAGATGAAGTTTACAAATAATAAAAGAGTTAAATGCGCCTCAGGCTTTATAGCCTAGTGACATTTTGGGAGTGAGATAAGATTTTGGGATCAATAGGTCCTGTGTTCGATTCCCACAAGTGGGGTTTTTCTCATATTTATTGGGTTTCCTCTTGAATTGGTGTATAAGCATTATGCCTAGGAGATGGATATGATCGGGTGGTTCTGTGGTTCTGCTGGTGGCACGATGATACTCCAGTGGTCCGTCAGTGATCCAAATTTGTCGTTCAAAAAAATAAAAAATAGAGTTAAATGTCATTTTAGTACCTGTGTTTGGTTCATTTTGACAGTTTAGTCCAAATGTTTCATTTTTCACTTGTAGGTCCAAAAAGGTTTCACCGTTGCCATTTTAGTCCACTGGGTTAACTTCATTCATTTTTTCTGTTAACAAGAAGGGCAATTCGGTTATTTTACATGTAGTTCTGTTAACTTGAAGAGCGATTCAACCATATAAAATGACCGAATTGCCCTTCTCGTTAACATAAATAATGGATAAAGTTAACCCAGTGGACTAAAATGACAACGGTGAAACCTTTTTGGACCCACAGACGAAAAATGAAACATTTGGACTAAAATGTCAAAATGGCTCAAACCGTTAACAGAAATAATGGATAAAGTTAACCAAGTGGACTAAAATGACAACAGTAAAACCTTTTTAAACCCACAAACAAAAAATAAAAACTTTGAACTAAACTGTTAAAATGGCTCAAACCATAGAGGCTAAAATGGCATTTAACTCCTAATAAAAAGTGAATCCCATGTGTTAATCCAACTCCTGCGGTGGAGTGGGCTAATATGTTTGTTGCTACTTGCTAGGTTGTGAAGGTGCCACCTACTACCTTTTTAAATAATGACATAAAAGCGACATAAAATTTACATATAGACAAATTGCCACGTATTTAGCTGATCATTTAAAACTTATTTTTATCAATCGTTTTTAGGGGCAGTTTGTTTCGGCTTTTAATGGGTGCACTTCATGATTCAGACTGTTTGTTTAGTAAGCAGATGTTTAAATGGTTCACACGTTTACCTCTGAATAGTTAAACATTATACCGAGTTTGAATGGTTAAAACCTTTTATCTGAATTAGTCAGACATTTATCTCTGAATGGTTAAACATTATACTAGCTCTTCTCATTCAGAAGTTGACAAACAGCCCCTTAGTGTTTTATCCAATGTCTTCATGGCCTGATTGGAAATTGGTTACCTAGTTGGTTCGGTTAAGCCTTTTTGAATGGTCTCTATTTGAATCGGTCTGTTACCGATTGGACCTTGTGAACCGGTCAGACAAGATTCAAAATTTTGGTTTAATTATCAGGCACTAATACTATGGTAGAGGATCCTGTACATTCATCTAAAAGTGTCAGAAGGGTGAGAAATATTGTAGTGATTACAAGTGTCCTAAATCTAAATAAATTCAAAAGAGTAAACAAGTAATTTTCTTATTGATTTAATTAATTGATAACCTTCTATAACCGCCACCCTTAATTATAGAAATACGAATTAAAAATTAATCTACAAATTTGTGTCATCTCGTTCAGAACTGTATAGTGTTATATATTTTTATATAGTGTTACATGGTGTTATATGATGTTATATATAGTGTTTTTTTGGTGTTATATAGTGTTATATGATGGATGTATAGTGTTATATGTTGTTATATGGTATTATATGGTGTTATATAGTGTTATTTTAGAGTTATATAGTGTTATATTTTTCTGATAGCATGTCTATGATAGATGTATAGTGTTATATATTGTTATATAGTGTTACATAGTGTTATATGATGGATGTATAGTGTTATATATTTCTTGTAGCAGTTACATATTTTCTGGATTTTTTTAGAATGTCCGAATTTTAGAATAAGTTTAAAATTGAATCGCTAGAATTTAGGAGTGAATCGCTAAAATTTAGGAGAGAGTACCTAATTTGAAACATATACAAAGACACTATTACCCCTACAATTTTCAAATCAGTTCAAATAATTAAAACATAATTTATAATTCGGTCCCTATCGATGTCAACCATTAAATCAAATATCTAATAGTTTAAAACACTTCTTACACTTCTCACACTTTTGAATTAATGTACACTATCTCTACCCCTAATACTATATTTTATTTATTAAAGTCTTTATTTATATTTTATTTTATTAAAATTAAAAATCCATATCGAAATCATATATGCTTTTAAATTATACATACAATATTAATTTTTAAATTATTTTTTACGACATTCGGTACCAGTAAAGCGAGCGGTTCAACATCCCTTTATACATATATTGGTAGATGGTATAATCAAACGCAACACAATCGATATTCTAATCAAGGATCGGAGTAAGATCCTTGATGATTTGCAGCTATTGTAAAGGACCGAGACTAAGAAATCAAACATGTTAAAATGTAAATTCTTTATTTCTTGGTGGTGATCATTGTCGCAGATCATACTAATATATACATCGATGATGGCAGTTATTTGGCACCAAAACACAACCGTAACGGTGGTTGGTTTTGACGGTAAATAACTTCCGTGGTTAATCCTAAACTAATGTTACATATTAATTCGGTAACGATTACAAATAAAACATAGAAATTAATACTAAGGTAACTTATAATTCGATATCTTGAACATAATTTGTTTATGTATTTAACACACACACACACAGAACCGTTGCCCTTGGACCTGCTTGATAAAACTTTGAGTAAACTTTCGTTTTGCTCCCCGTGGTTTAGTTGTTTTAACGGTTTTGCCTTAATCCTTTAAAAATAGCCATTTTACTCTCTAATCTATGAAGCTTATCTCTATTTCACTCCCCCCCAAACGCCGTCCAATTCAACTGTTAAATCCTGGTCACATGCCCCTCACATGAGGGGCATTTTAGTCTTTTCCCATCCCAGATCTGAACCAGGATTTAATAGTTGAATGGGATGGTTTTAGGGGCGGGGAGTGAAATAGAGATAAGCTTCATAGATCAGGGAGTAAAATGACTATTTTTAAAGGATTGAGGCAAAACCGTTAAAACGACCAAACCACAGGGAGCAGAACACAAAACGTGTATTCAAAATTTCAAATGTGAACACAAGTAAACACTTGCATTCACGTGTGAATAAAAGATCATTCAAGTGCATGTCTTGAAACATTAATTATGTTAGCTTATTAAAAAGAAAACATCAACGTTACTCTCTAAATATGCTATAAATTTGCAGCCAGGTTTATGGGGATTAGGTCTCCATTGCTTTATAAATTCAGAAAATATGCGCCGAACAAGTTGCAAGATGGACTCAACTTTGCTTTTGGTGGAACCGGGGTGTTTGACACCGGCAACTTGCAGCCGAACCTAACCACCCAGATTGGGTTTCTTCAAGGGCTAATTAAAGACAGGGTCTATACTAAGCGGGATTTAAAATCATCCTTGGCTCTTGTCGCGGTCTCAGGAAATGACTATGGGACTTACACTTCTACAGGTGGCTCCGAGCAGGTAAACTCCCCTAACGCATTTCCGTTAGTGTCAAATATTCGGGTTAGTTTCATACGACCCGCCAACCTGCGAACACGACCCATTTAACAACTCTATTTATAGATGCTTAATGGGAGTTTGTTGTTCATTTATTTAATACTTTAAGTTTAAAAAAAGGAAAAAAAAGGTTCATGTTAAGTTTCAAATCTATAAACTAATTCCCTTATTACATATGTAATGTGCAGCTGAATTATGTGTTTATGTTATCGATATCGGTTCTTTATATGTAGGGTCTGCCTTCATTCATTTCAAAAGTTGTCAATCAAATGGCAATAGATTTGAAGCAAATTCATGATACGGGGGTACGACGAGTGCTGGTGACTACCCTACAGCCGATAGGATGCCTTCCCACGGTAACTGTCACTTCATCATATCAACAATGCAACGAAAGCCAGAATTCAGCAGCCAGTTTCCATAACCAATTGTTGCAGCAGGCAGTGACGACACTAAACAATAACACCAAAGATTCTAGCATTCTCATTCTTGATATCTTTAGCGCGTTCAACACGGCGTTAAAGAGTAAAAGAGATCTTACAGGTATGAAATATTCCAATAGGTAGGTACTATTCATTCTCATTTGTGTTTGGGTTCAACTTTCAGATGTCACGATGCATAAACGGTAGTGGCAAGCCCTTGGTTTTAAAATGTGCGTATAATGCGTGATGCGCCCGATGTGTTGATGAGAGCGCATCACCACAGCTGATGCGTTGCATTTACGTGATGCGAGAATATTGCGCCGATTTCGCATGATGCACTCGTTGCATGATGCTCTCCGATACACGGAACATTGTTTGTTATGTTCTTTTTTTTTCAGATTTTATGAAATGGGTTGGGTTTTTTCAATAATTAATATCTTACTATGCTTGATTTGGACCATTAGTAAACACTTTTTATGGTTCAAGTAACATTTTAGTATGCTTGATTCGAACCAAAAAGCACAATTGTTATTTTATTATTATGTCAGTGGTTTTAGTTTACGTATGCTTTTATAAGTTGTTATGTATAAATATTTTTTTAGTATTTTTTAAAGGGTGCATCGCATACGTGATGCGCTCGCATCACGCATCAAAATTTTTTTGACCAAACGCATCGGAGCGCATTACACAATTTAAAACCAACCAAGGGCAGGCCTGACTTGTGTTGTGTCCAAAAGGCCCGGTTCCTTGAGCCGCATACGTTTAAACTGTTTTTTTTCATGTCCTATACATATTTTTTATCCACTTTATAACCTTTTTAGAAGGTAAACTAATTTTACAATATACATGTAAACATGTATATTTTCTTGCTTTATAATACAAATTTGTGGCATTTTTTTTACAAAAAATATAGTTTTAATCTTCACAAATTAAACTGTTAGTTTTTAAAAATTTTAAGTGGAAGGCCAGACTTGTTTAGGAACGGGTTAAAACAACCAAGAAGTATGGGTTTTTATTTGGGGAACTCACGAAATGTGAAATCAATTTTTTTTACAAAATCGACGTTGACTTTTAAACATTTCAAATATAGACATTTAAAACCAACCAATCAAGCAACGTCAAATAAGCATTGGAACAACCAATCAAACCAATACACGGTGTAAGGGCCGACTATTTTGGCGCTTAGCCCTCGTTTTTATCCTCCGGCTAAGGTTTAGCCCCCGTTTCTACATGTGTTGCTTTTTGATTGGTTCACTAGGGGTCGTTGATGTGCTTTACAAGAGTTTCCGTACTAGGCTAATATCTAGCCTTCTTAGCCAGCATTGTTGTTTTGCCGGCTCAATTTCAATGTCTATTTGTTAACTTTTAAACCAACACTATGCACACTCCTACCTTAGTAGGGAACCTATTTTGGACTCTTGGATTTATATGAACTTTTGGAATTTAGGGAACTCCAAGTTGAAGCCTTGTTGTATAGCCACAAGCAGTGATGCAAACTGTGGAAGTTTGGACGAAAACGGAAAGGCATTGTACACGGTTTGTAGAAAACCCGCTTCCACGTTCTTCTGGGACACGGTTCACCCAACACAAGCCGGATGGCGTGCTGTGTATTTAACTCTTCAGTCGTCTTTAAACCGAATTTTCTTGTAGGTTCTTTCTCGTTTATTTCTTTTGCTTATTTGTGTTTTTATAGCTTCGCGTAGCCATTTGACGGGTCTCTATGGGACCGTAGGTGTCGTTGCATTCAAATGTTAAAGAGGTGTAATTGTTTATGTTGATGACTGCAAACTCGAACAATTTCAAACCGTTTACTTATTAACGGTTGGCATAGGTTTTGTTTTAATCCATAACGTGTTTAAATAAGTTCGCGGAATAGGAAACGAGTCACTTGAGCAAATAGTACATATTGAAATCTTTTTGTATCCAAATGTATAAAACCTATTTAACACGTAAAATGTTTTTTTAAATTATAAAAATATTGTACGTGTTGGCCCGATCACTTTTGACTCGTATTAAAATCATACGTTTCGACTTGTTACTCAAATCCATGAAATGTTTTGACATATATAATAGACAGTACTAAAAGATCGACTACTTTTAACGACAAGTAATTATCGACTTGTCCAAAAATAACAACCAGTCAGCCAGACCATCTTCTTCATTTCCCATGGTTGAAAGACGATGAAGCATTCAACGTCTTTTGTAACAAAACGCTCAAAGCACCCGAAGAAGACATCCCAGCAAAACTTTGAAATGGTTCTGCTCCTCGTACCCATATAACCCTCCGTGATCCTGGTCCCAACGATGTCGTCTGTCTTGCATCCTTTGGGTTAGCCAAAGGTACAGCAGACGAAACATCGGTTATTGGGACCAGACAGTTGGCGAAAAGGGTGTTTGTCGTTACCGTCAAACAACTTTCCCAATAACATGGCGGTGGAAGGTTGTCAACGGCTTCTAAATCTATCTCGAAAAGATCCTCATCATCTTCTTCTTGAATGTTATCTTTTTTTATGTCTACAACATTTTCTTTGTTGCAAATTATATGTTCATTGTGCTGGAGTGTTTGAGCCATTGTAGGCATGTGTTTTAGGGTTTGTGCATGGTGGTTTTATACTTTTATATATTGAATTGGTAGGTAAGTGGTAAGTGGAAGATCTGAAACAAATCTACAACCATAAGTTGAGTGATTAAATTAAGGGTTTTTGTTAGTTTTAGTTGCTTATCTAATGTATTGTTAGTTGTGACTTTTGATGGACTTAATATCCACTGGTTATTATTTTATTTTATTTTATTTTATTTTATTTATTTTAATTTTTTATCAAATGATTATGTTTCATTCCACACGAAAAAAGGGCAATTACAAAGCAATGGCAGGTAGTCGGGCAACAAATTGCGCCGCCACCCTCTTTTGAATAGAAAAACCAATTCTACTAAATACAAAGTTTGAAACCTTTAGCGACGAAGAATGAGAGCAATAGGGTCCATAATCCAGTTTTCAATAGGAGTTTTGAAAATTTAAACCTAACTCAACTAAAAATGTCAGAAGAAAGTAGAGCCACCCACCTCAACAAAGAAACTTGAAGATATTATATGCATTGCCACAGGGTCTCATGGTTGTAGCTAAGCCAATTCACACCAACCAAAGTGTGCATAATTTGAATCTTGATTGATTTTTAGTATAGTAGAGATTTTCTGGATATCTAAACCATCAAATTAATTACATTGAATTTTGTATTAATAGCTCAAGGGAAGTATTCCAATATAGGTGCAAAACTTCTTTTTTTTTAATGTTAAAGAAACTAACGTGTAAACTCACTTTTCTCGGGGCTATGTCCAAGGTCGACTACTTGATCACCGTGAAACCGTACCCCCTGATGCGCGGGAACCGGGACCAGGACAAGGGCAATGGGCGTAATATGACATTTTGATGGCGCACTAGAGACTGTTTCCTTTCTCACCTGTCAGGTCTGGAGAATTCAATGTGTCATTGAATTCTAGACTTTATTTTTCATTGAATTTCGCATTCAATCGAGACCTTTAATGTGAAATTCCAAACAGATCATATACAAAGCTTTGTGCTTTGTTCTAGAGGCACACAACACAAAAAATTCATATAGTTGATACTTCACACACAGATGGGTAATCCCGGAAGTGCAATATGTTTGCTATTGTACCCTGGGAAACAGACGTGTTCACCTGGGTGGCCCGAAATCTGTTTTAAGGAAACGTGTTCTTTACGTGCCCCTGTCGTCTTTGTTATGTTAATATGCTTTCTATTGAAGGATATTTTTGTAATTCTACCAATCTATTAAAACTTAGTTGGAAAAGGTTGAATGGTGTGTAGTGTGCACTAACACGTTTCCTTTTCAGATCATCTGCTTCTCACGTTCCGTGAATAGCCGGGACTTGTTTCTCGAGAAGAGGTGGGAAACATGCTCAATATCATTTGATTGAATAGTTGACCCAGCCCCTTGTTGTTTGAAAAAACCCTCTACTTCAATTGGTATTTTTTCACGAAAAGCAGACATTAGATAACAAATCCAGTGTTTCACTAAGATTTCGAATAGCGGTCCCGAATTCAAGTTGATTCTATTTTGCCTCTTCCTCAGAGAAAGACGATCAAAAAATTCCCAACCATGGTCCTTGCGGATCGGATCATCATCCCTATAATATACAAAGACAAACTCCAGATATTTGAGATCTTTCTCTTTGAATAATATCTCAATTCCAGCGACGGTTTCATTAGATATCTTACAACTAGAATCACGGGAAATTTAAAATATATAATAATAACAAAAAGAAGGTTTTTCTGTTTTTCTTAATTTCTCATTTTAAGTTTGTTTTCTTTATAATTTGTTTTTTTTATTTGCTGGTCTTGTTTATTTATTTATGGTGGATTGTTAAAAGATAATTATTATACCCTAGTGAATTTAATATATGTGTCTCGTTTAACTCATCTAAATTATCTAATACTTTGTTTCGACCCGACCCAATCCGGATCGAAATTTTTTTATATAACGATAAACCAAATGACCTCTAAAAATTTCCGCATCCCATGAAAAAAATTTCTGGGTTCGCCACTTCATGCCATACTTTTTTTGGTTATTAGTAAAACCAAAATTAAACCATCGGTTATTTTAATGAATTCGTAATTCAGTAAAAAAATATATATTCAAGCTGATAATACGCATGGCAAATCAGTGAATAACACTAGAGGTGCACAAACCGGTTAATTTTAATAACCGGATCGGTTAACCAGTTATACCGGTTAATTTGACTTTTTGACTTTAACCGGTTAATGCTTTAACCGGTTATTTTTTTAACTGGTCCGGTTAATTACTTTAACTGGTTCGGTTAATTAATCGGTTATTTTCGGTTATTAACCGGTTTTTTTGCCTTTTTTTTGAATTTTTCGGTTATTTTTTCGGTTAACCAGTCTATCGGTTAAAAAACCGGTTTAAAAAAACCGGTTAATAACCGGTTATTATACTAAACACTTATAACCGGTTACTAACCTACGGTTAAATAACCGGCTGGACCGGTTATTCCTAAATCGGTTATTAACCGGTTACGGTTTCGGTTAATAACCGGTTACGGTTAATTAACCGGTTATTTTGTGCACCTCTAAATAACACAGAAAACTAATTCAAGCTAAGCTGGATTATATCATATTGTAATACTTGAACTCTTGAAGTGCCAATATTTTTGAAGGTTTGGGCCGACTTTATGCGATTAGTCCATAGACTGGGTTGGGCCGGTTTATGGAAAGGAGAAGAAATAATATGAGCCAGCAGTGGCCGCACTAATTATAAAATTGTATAGAGTTGATGATAGTAAATTTAATATATTACACTACATCACCTTTTTTTTTTAAAGTAAATTTGGATCACTTACGGACCATTAGAGTATTATTGTGTCACCAGCGGAATCATCTGATCATATCCATCTCGAGTAGGCAATAATAATGCCTTACACCAACTCAGGAGGAAACCCAATAAATCTGGGAAAAACCCCTTGTGGGAATCAAACCGAGTACCTAATAGTCTCTAAGCCTTATCTCGCCCTCAGAATGCAACTAGGCTATAATGTCATGGGTAGACTACATCACCTCTAACAGGAGATTTCGGACGTTTAGGCGGTGGATGGATCCCATTGGAGGGCATGTCTGGACGTTTGTTTGCGTGCATTCGGATATATCTTTTGCCGTACAACTAATGGGCGAAACTAGAATGGATCCGGAGACTGTTGACGTTTCATGGGCGAAACTAGAATGGATCCGGAGACTGTTGACTTTTCAACTGGTAACATTTTTTTATTATTAATAAGGGGATATAATGTCGTAGCAAACTAAAGACATTATTGGTAAAGTAGTTTAAATGAATGTAAAACAAAATGGTATGTGATAAACAATAAAAATTTTCTGAATAATACTAAAACTAGACGTGAAGTTGATTTTTTTTTTTTTTTTTTTTGTGTATAATATAAATAAATCTCTGAATCGTTCAATTATTCAAATCAAGACTCAAGTGGAAACCAAAAGAATATGTTGATTAAGAGGGTAAGGAAAAGATATGATTCTGAGACATTAATAGTATGTGAAAAAAATAATAATGATATATCCACGTGGACAATCATAAGGTATTATGGACTCTACATTGCTAATAATAATTATAAAATTCCAAAATATTTTTTATGAGTGAGATAAATAGTTAAAAGGTGTTGCAATTACTTGCTTTATTAATTAAAATGACTAAATAAATATTATAAAAATAAGAAAAAAGGGGATTAAAGATGTGTAGAAAAGGATAATGTTTGATAGATGGGCTTTTATTATGAAACATAGGGGTCACGTGTAGGGTTAAATGCACTTAAGGGCAGTAGTAATAATGAAATTCCATCATCACCCTTTGCAATGGTTGGTAATTATTATTATATGAAATGATGAAAAATTACCTCACATTTAAAGTAAGAAAAGAAAATGGAGGTCGGGTTGGTGTTCTATTTCAATGGAGAATTTATAATCACCTTAAAGGGTTCATGTGTAATATATTACAGGACAATAATTTGGTTTCTTTGTTTATTTATTAATTTTTTTGGTTAGGATGTAAGAAAATGCTTTTATCTTGTTCAAAGCCATCAGGAAATGACACGTGTCTTTAAAGTCAATGACATATCGCAAAGTATATGAGATTAATTTAAGCTATATGTATATCGCAAAGTATATGAGATTGATTTAAGCTATGTGTAAAGCTATCAGAAAACGACATGTGTCTTTAGGCATGTTATACGCATAACATGTCGATGTTTTTTTTAATTAAAACTCGATTTTATAAATAACAAAAGGTATAGCAATACTATATTCATGTTAAAAAAAACTAAAATACTAAATTTTGTGATCTATTTAACATAATAGATTACACAAAAGTTATTTGTGTGAAAAATATGAAATTATACAGAAAGTGAACGATTACCGATTTTCCTATTTTATATTCCCAGTCATGGCCCGTTATATGTCTATAAATTCCACCCTTATAACATATATTTCTAAGACTTAGACACCCAAATTCAAGCCCTAATCATGCATTGTTGTGTGTGGGTTGTAAATAGTGTGTGTGAGTCGGTTTTGGCCTAAAACCTTAATGATAATTGTGATGTTAGTTAATGGATAACCATAACCAATCAGTTATGGTTTGATGGTTATAGCGGGTTGATTGTGAGTGGTTAAACGTGAATTTAAAACAAGCTAAAAATAGCTCAATTTTTTTTAATATGGAATAAATTGTTATTACATATTTGTATATATCAGTATATTAAATAGTATTAAAATAATACATATAATCTATAGTATTAATGCCGATTATTATCAAATATTCAAACAAAATGATATGATAGTTGCCCGTTTACCAACTATCTCGATGTAAATTATTTTGTCTTATTCATGTTACTATGTAAGTGATATATACTATAAATTCAAATAAACAATCAACCAAAACGATATGAAATAACCCACAAATACTAAAAACGTTCAATCAAAAACATCAATATATAAAAAATGGTGAAAAGTCCTAAATCCGATAAAGATTTACTACATACGGGTTTGGTTCGGTTCGGTTATGGTGAGTATGTAAACATTGATAATCATAACCGACCCGCTACCTTTGATTTTCAAAAAAAAAAAAAAAAAAAAAAAAAACTATTAACTGACTCACTGGTTTTTTATTTGGTTCAGTGTTTTTAGTTCGACTTTGTCAGTTAGGGACCATTTGGCAACTTCTGAATGGTTAAGTGCTGAACCAGTAAGATGTCTGAACCATTAAGTCTTAAACCAGTAAGAGGTCTGAACCATTAACAGTAAGTATAATGCTTAACCGTTCAAAGATAAATGTCTGGCCAATTCAGATTAGAGGTCTTAACCATTTAGACCCAGTATAATGCTTAACCATTCAGAGGTAAATGTTTGAACCATTCAGACATCTGCTCCCGAAACAAACAGTTTGAATCATTAAGTGCTGAACCAGTAAGAGGTCTGAATTATTAAGAGTCCGTTAAAAGGTAAACAAACAGCCCCTTAGATCGGTTATGGGTCGATTAATTTAGTTTTTTGCACACCCGAAGTTGTAATATGTATATGTTTGTCAATGTCAATGAGAATCTATATATGTGCATGCTTGTGCTTGTGTGTATTTCGTATAAAATATGGTAGTTGCCAGACCAATGGTTTTAGGTGAATTTGCCTTTTGTCTTATAGAAAAGAAAACCAAGGTTAGAGAACTCGCTAGTCGCTAGCGGGTCGGTGAGGTAGGGACTAGCAATTACTCGGGATTAATTAATCGGATCGGACTTTTTATGTATAATTTTAAGTTTTTATACATATATACATATATTTTTATACTTAATTTTTTTAAGTGGACAAGTTTTGACCGGAATCTGGGAGGTTTTGGCCGGAATATGTGTTTTTTTTCGATTTTTTCTGATTTTTTCGATTTTTTCCGATTTTTTCTGATTTTTTCCGATTTTTTTTTGTTTTTTCCCGATTTTTTCCGATTTTCCCGACCGACTAGTCGCGATTAGGGCCGACTAGGGCCGATTAGGGCCGACTAGCGATTTTTTTACTGATTAGCTGAAAATTACTCAGTTGATGGGCGACTAGCGACTAGTCAGCGATTAATCGCCGGCTAGTCGCGATTTTTGCAACCATGTAGAAAACACAACACATCGACAACAAAAGATATCCAAGATCATAAAAAAAATCCTGTGTTTATAATAACAAATTAATTGAACGCTTCGTAATCATGTGTGTATAACACAATGTTTTAAAAACCGATTTCTATATTGTACCGGGTTGGGTTTAAAAATAACCAGTTGTCTCGTACGGTTTAACCAGATGACTAGTCAACCCTTTAATTGCATAAAAATATAACTTTAACTCAAAAACTCATCTAAAACTATATAATTTCATTATAAAAAAATCAATTTTCCAACAAAGTTTTTTAAATAAAAGTCTACAATAGGTTTATGGCATGGGAGTGTTGAATGCATCAAATTCAGTATCGCTTAAAAATATGAAATTCACTTTCATCATTATCCTCACCAACAAGAACATAACTATCTTCCTAGGAAACACTATAAAATAAGCAGTTTTAGTTACCAATAATCATAATATACTAAATTTACGTAAGATAAGTAACATACATAACAAGTAAACTTGTGTTTGAGAAACCAGTTCTGTTGAAATATACGATTGAAGATGTGAAGGATCAGTTACCATCATTTCCTTTTTTGGATCATTGACCCTTGGAGCCCAAGTCCCACATATGTCGCCAATTTACAGCAAAGTGACAGCAGAGCCTTTCAATGCTCCTATTGTATTTCCTTTTATAATCCCTTTGTATTGGCTATTTAAAGCCTTGTACGATTTGATGTAAACACACAAGAAAATACAAAACAATTTTCCTCAGCCTTTCTTTCTTCCTCTTCACACCTCTGATTATCATGTTTAACATGGTATCAGAGCAGCGTTTATGATCCATAAACCTTCTTAGCTCATCATCTACCAAACATAATGTCAGAAGACGACAACAACAACTTAGCCATTCAACTCGCCAATCTCCTAAAAAATGGAGTTCAAACTCAAACCCAGAACCCAAAACCAAATCCATCTGATAGCCTAAAGATCAGCCTTAACCTCACCAGTCAAAACTACCCTCTGTGGGCTCGTATGATACGAGTCGCCATAGGGGGGAAATCAAAAGCCCTATTAAACCATCTTACAGAAAACCCACCAGAACCTATGAATGATCAGTGGGAACAAGATGACTTGATCGTCTTTTCCTGGCTGATTCAAAATATCGAACCGAGCCTTGCTAGTAACCTCACCGAGTTCCCAACGGCGAAAACGCTATGGGACGCTCTCACGGTTACATATAGTAGTGGCAAAGACAAACTTCAGACTTTTGATCTCCACGTTAAAGCTAATGAGTTCAAGCAGAATGGTTTACCTTTAGAAGAATTTTGGATTGTGATGCAGGGTATCTGGGGAGAAATCGAAAGGCGTGATCCAAACCCGATGAAATGTTCGACTGACATCACCACGTACAATAAACTCAGGTCAGAACATAAGTTATTCCAGTTTCTTAATGCGCTTGATAGAAAGTATGATTCCCTTAAAAGGGAAATACTCCGGTGGGAACCCTTACCGTCTGCCGAGGCTGCTTACGCAGTTGTCCGAAAAGAAACCGCACACCAAAATATTTTTGGTGACTTACCACAAGGGGCGGCGACAGGGATAAACTCCACCGGAGATTCGATCGGAGCAGGGCTTATCTCGAAGGGGCGCCGGTCAGAACAGAAGCCCAATCTGTCATCATCCCGGGTAGATAAAAGCCATTTGAAGTGTGAGCATTGTGGTATGACCAAACATACGAAAGAACAATGCTTCAAACTCGTCGGGTACCCGGACTGGTGGGCAGACGGGCACAAAAAGGGGAAAGGAGGTAAAGCTGCTGCAGCCGTGGGCAATCCGGAGACTACCAGCAGCGGCGACAACAGTGACACCACCTCAAGTGTCGCCGGAGATCAAGAGAAAGGGGGAAGATGCTATGTTGCGGCTGTAAAAGAAGAAGAAACAGGGACAGTGGAAGGTATAGGGTTTGAAGTTACACTTTCAAACCCTCTTCTCTCTAAATCTTCTTTTTTCAAACCCACAACTCCTAATATAACCTTTGAGAACCCTCGATTTTTTAGCCCCCAAATTCTCAATTTACTAGATAAGTCACAATACGCTCCTAACTTAGAAAATAAGGAGCCCAAAAAATTTTGTAATAGTGGAAAAGCTAATATGGCAACAAAAAATGACCAAGAAAAAAACTCATGGATATTTGATTGTGGTGCCACCGACACAATGACTTATGAAAAATCTGATATGTGCTCGGTGTCAAAACCAAAAAAATCCAAAATTCACACTGCAAATGGAAAAGTCCTTCAAGTTAAAGGAGGAGGGACTATTCAGATCTCGGAAAATATGAAACTTTCTAATTGTCACTACGTTCCGTCTCTGTCTCACAAACTGCTATCAATCAGTCATGTCACGAAGGAACTGAATTGTGTTGTACTAATGCATCCTACTTTCTGTATCTTACAGGACATCAGGACGGGAAAGATCATTGGGCGTGGTACTGAGCGGCAAGGGCTATACTATGTGGATGAAGTGACTCGACAAGGCACTGTAACGCTTGCTCATGGGTCGGCAGATAGGGAAGCTTGGTTATGGCACCGAAGATTGGGACACTCATCGAGTGGTTATTTACATCGTTTATTTCCTGAACTATTTCCAACAAATAAAGTCTTGAATTGTGAGACATATTTTTTGGCTAAGAGCCATAGACACACCTTCAAACCAAACGATACTAAGGTTGATTCTCCTTTTTTATTAATTCATTCGGATGTGTGGGGACCAGCAAAGGTTGTGGGGGGGCAAAATTTTCGGTATTTTGTAACATTTATTGATGATTGCACCCGCATGACTTGGATTTATCTCTTGAAGATTAAATCTGAGGTTTTCTCAAAATTCACGTGGTTCTATGCGATGATCAAAACCCAATTCAAGAGTGATATCCAAATTCTCAGGTCTGATAATGGGGGGAATTTGTAAACACTTCAATGAAACAATTTTGCCAAGAAAAGGGGATTCTTCATCAGACATCATGCGCTCATACCCCCGAACAAAACGGCGTGTCTGAAAGAAAAAAATCGGTTTCTTTTAGAAATAACTCGTGCACTCATGATCGAATCCAAAGTCCCAAAATCGTACTGGCCCGAGGCTCTTGTCACAGCAAACTATCTTATGAATCGTCTTCCAACAAAAGCTCTCAACTTTAAAACTCCACTTCAAGCCCTTGCTAAATTTCATAAACCTCCATCAAACCTTATCCTTGAACCGCGAATCTTTGGATGTTCTGTTTTTGTTCACCTACCAAAAACAGATCGTTCCAAGATTGACGCGTGTGCCGAAAAGTGTGTATTTGTGGGCTACGGGGTCAACCAACACGGTTATCGGTGCTACAACCCCAACACGCGCCATATGTATACTACAATGAACTGCGACTTCCTTGAAACTGAATATTTCTACGATACCCAACGCACTGGTCAAGGGGGAAAGGCAACTGATGACACATTGAGTTGGATACAATGGATGTCACCCTCTGAAGAAGGGGTTTTCCAGGAAGCTCCCAACTTGTCACAATCCACTAGCCCTAAAGACAGTACCACCGAAAATGATCCTCCCAACCTGGCGTCCGAGGTAAGTAACTCTCAAACTCAAGAGCATGATAATTCATCTGATTTTGTTTCTAACCTTGAAGAGCATGAACATGTTGAAACTCCTGAGTTATTTGAGGATGAGTCACAACAGGTTGAACCAGACAGATATGTTCTACTTCCTAGATCCAACAGAGGAGTTCCTCCAAAAAGGTACTCTCCCGAGAAGGAAGCTCGAAGCTCTCGATATCCAATGGCAAACGTAGCAGCAGGAAATTTATCTGCAGAAGCCAAAGCATTTGCCGCGTCTATATGCTCTGAAGAGATTCCAACTACAGTTGAACAAGCCCTTAAGTCTAAGGAATGGAGAGAAGCAATGGAAGTCGAAATGGATGCTCTGAACAAGAATGACACGTGGGAAAGATGTACTCTCCCTCCTGGAAAAAAACCAGTAGGATGCAGATGGGTCTTCACCATAAAATACAAGCCAGATGGAACGATTGAAAGATACAAAGCCCGGCTGGTGGCAAAAGGATACACTCAAACATACGGAATTGATTACTCTGAGACTTTTTCACCAGTGGCCAAAATTGACACAATCAGGGTTCTATTCTCCATAGCTGCAAACAAAGAATGGCCTCTCCTCCAGTTTGACGTAAAAAACGCTTTCTTACATGGAGAGCTCAAGGAAGAAGTCTATATGGAAGTCCCTCCTGGACTCATGAAAGATTCCAACACTAGAGAAGTGTGTCGCTTGAAGAAGTCCTTATACGGATTAAAGCAGTCTCCTCGGGCATGGTTTGGCAGATTCACCTTGGCCATGAAAAATTATGGCTTCAAGCAGAGTAACTCAGATCATACTCTGTTCCTTAAACAGAGGAATGGGCGTGTAACATGCCTAATTATTTATGTTGATGATATGATAATCACAGGTGATGATGAAGAGGAGATGGCAAGATTAAAAGTAAATCTATTCAGGGAGTTTGAAATGAAGGATCTGGGGAGACTTAGATACTTTCTTGGAATCGAAGTCATGAGGTCAAAACAAGGGATTTTCATTTGTCAAAAGAAATATATCCTTGACTTGTTGGCAGAAACAGGGATGATCGATTGCAAGCCTGTAGATACTTCTATGATGGCAAATCAGAAGCTCTATATGGAGGAAAATGCTAAGCTGGCTGACAAGGGAGAATATCAGCGAATAGTCGGAAAACTAATCTATCTCTCACACACCAGACCCGACATTGCCTATGCAGTCGGAGTTGTGAGTCAGTTTATGCATCAGCCTCAAGTCACCCATATGGAAGCTGTGTGGAGAATTATTAGATATCTCAAAGGGACACCAGGTCATGGAGTACTATTTAAAACAAATGGGCACCTTGAAACCCACGTTTATACCGATGCAGACTGGGCAGGAGATAAAGGAAACCGAAGATCAACATCAGGTTACTTCACCCTTGTCGGTGGAAATCTAGTAACCTGGAGAAGCAAGAAACAGAAGGTGGTAGCCCTGTCAAGCGCTGAGGCAGAATTTCGAGGTATAGCACGTGGTCTAGCAGAAATATTATGGGTACGAAAACTCTTGACGGAAGTAGGGCATACTCCAACCCAACCTAGCAAAATTTTGTGCGATAACAAAGCTGCAATTCAAATTTCAGAAAATCCAGTCCAACATGATCGCACAAAACATATTGAAGTTGATCGGCATTTCATTAAAGAAAAGCTTGAGGCAGGGATAATAGAGCTTCCGTTTGTCCGCTCAGAAAACCAATTAGCAGATATACTAACAAAGGCGGTCAATGGAAAAATCTTCAATCATTGTCTTAGCAAGTTGAGCATTGAAAATCCCACTACTCAACTTGAGGGGGAATGTTGAAATATACGATTGAAGATGTGAAGGATCAGTTACCATCATTTCCTTTTTTGGATCATTGACCCTTGGAGCCCAAGTCCCACATATGTCGCCAATTTACAGCAAAGTGACAGCAGAGCCTTTCAATGCTCCTATTGTATTTCCTTTTATAATCCCTTTGTATTGGCTATTTAAAGCCTTGTACGATTTGATGTAAACACACAAGAAAATACAAAACAATTTTCCTCAGCCTTTCTTTCTTCCTCTTCACACCTCTGATTATCATGTTTAACTCATCCTCGTTAAAACTCAAAACTGAACTTGGGTATAAACCGGTTCATCGGTACGCACTGGTATTACCGGGTTTTGCGGTGATTCAGAAACAAAACCGGTACCCCAATTAGATCGAGCTTTATCATACCATGTCTACGATAGACGGTTTAACCGGTAATACTGAACGAACTGAATCCGTTTTTAAAACAATGGTATAAAAGTTATTTATCATTCAATTGGTTATGATAATGTATCTTTGTAGAGACTTCAATTTTTAACATAATTTGTTCGATGGACCTATATCGACAATAGAACACCGTCAAGTTAGAAGGAGATTTGGTTGAGTAAGAAAAGAAATCAAATTCTTGTAAAAGTCACTGTTGTGGGTTTTTTTTTTCATAGAGTAAATTACAAAAATTGTCCTTTATGTACGTCACTTATTGTAAATTGTGCCTTTTATCTTCAATAATTACAGAAAACGTACTCGATGTTTGCAAACCCTTGCAAGTTATGTCATTTTGCCCTAACTCAGTTAATTTTTGTGGTTAAATCTGACCAAATTGACCCCATATGATGGTATTTTTGTGGTTAAATCTGACCAAATGGACCCTACATGAGAGTAAAATGACCAAAATACCCTCATGTGAGGTCCATTTGTTCAGATTTAACCGCAAAAAATTAACTGAATTAGGGCTAAATGACATAACTTGCAAGGCTTTGCAAACATCGAGTACGATTTCTGTAATTATTGAAGATAAAGGACACAGTTTGCAATAAGTAACATACATAAAGGACGTTTTTCTAATTTACTCTTTTTCATATGTGTTAAAACTAAGTGAGCTAAATGTAAGGCCAGAGGGTGTGGAGGCATCATTATGGCCATCTCAGCCCCTATAGCACCACCATGGGGCCATCACCCTACACCCGCAAATTAAGAAGGGGCACTATGGGCATGGCTCCACCATGGTAATGAGCTACATTCGCGAGGATCGAGGTGATTTATTGTTAATGTTACCGTTGAACGGTAACAATTTAAAAAAAAAATTTAATTTCCTATTTTATAAATTTAACCTATAAATACCTAACATTCTCTACACTTTTTATACGATTCTCTACACTTTTTATACCATTCTCTACAATGTTTCCCAAAACCAAAACCTGTGGGATGGCAAAGTATGCAAAACAACGAGTAAGAGGACCGCTATCGACGAGACCCGCGTACGTGTGAGCTTGGATATTATCCGATGCCACCAAGCACCCCAACTTCTCCTCATCCCACCACTCCACCGATGCCCGGTTTTTACGGGTATTATTCTCGACCCCCATTTTTCCCCAAAACATAACCCAAACCCAAAACATACCCCAAACCCAAAACACAACCCAAACCGAATCCGTACCCGAAACCCAAGCCGAACCCACTTCCTCAAAAAAGCGAAATCATTAAAAGAAGGATGAGTCCGAAAAACGTGCTACTAAGAAGATCGAATTTTGGTCGCCTAAGCAAGAATTCGAGTTGGCAAAAGCATGGCTCGACGTATCGGAAGACGAGATTGTTGGTAAATTTTATCTCCATATATTTTTTATATACTTTTATAAACTTATAGTTTTGTAAATTTATTTTTTAAATCAAACATATACTTTTGTAATTATACTTTTTTATAGGAAACAACCAAGACATAAAGGTATTTTGGGCTCGTATACGTGAAAAGTTTTTCGCCGTAATGGATCGTGGCGAATATCGAACGCAAGACTCTTTTTCGGGAAAGTGGGGTGCTATGAGGACGAAGGTTAGCAATTTCAACAATATATATATATATATATATATATATACTAATCTCGTCAACAATAATCGAAGAAAAATTTGTTCGAGCGACGTGGACGTCATGACCCAAGCCCACACCGACTATAGATAGTACCATGGGCATTACTTTACGATGGTAACAACATGGGAACTTCTTCGCAAATCTCCCAAGTGGCATCTTGTACCACCGTTCGAACCAACTCGGCCTAGGTCTAAACGGTCCAAATCGACATCCATTACCGAACCATCCGGGTCCGATGCTCGTACAACAATTAATCTAAACGATGATGTTGATGAATTTGAAGAACCAGAAGAGCTGCCTTGACCATAGGGTAGGGATAAAAGTAAGGCAGCGGCACGTGGAAAGTCTTCTTCAACGCCATCAGATGGACCGTCAAAGTTGAGCGACTTCGAGGCAAGTCTCAAAAAAAATATTCTCGATTAGGGAAAAGACCAACAAATGAAAATGGAGAAACAAATCCAGAAAGACATGGATTTTCTCGCGAGAGATTTATCACATCTAGCAGAGGAGGATTGAGTCATTTTGGAGGCTCGTAAGGCACAAATTCGGGCGAAATATATATAGTTTTTTTATTTTCTAGTACCTTGTGTTTTTTTAATGACTTTGTAAAGTTTTTATTTTTTTTAATGAAATAATGTTTTTTTTTTAATTTTCTAGTTGTTAAAATTGCCATTTAATTTAAAAAAATAAAATATATAAATAAAAAAATAATTAAGTAATGATGACGGGGGCTCCATCCCACACTCTACAAGTTAAAGGGGGCGTTATAAAACCCCTGGTTGACATGGATCTTAGGTGGCGCTGACATGTCATGATAAAGCCCCTAAGGGCTCCATCCCACACCCTCCAGTCTAACAAATATATGGTAAGTTATTATTTAATGATTAATTTTTTCATGTTAAACGTATAGTAAGAGGTAACTGCTTTTAATACATTTTGTTTTCTAACCTAGTAGGTTATGGAATTTCATGTATTGTAATTTTTGACCCTTAAAAGGACCCAGGCTCTATTTTTACTAGGATCAGTTTTGCTATCCATTAGGGGTTGCGGATTTGCAGCGCAACTTATCACCCATTTACATACCACTTTATTGTAATCGACGATCTAGTTTGAAAATTATTCAATTTAAACAGTTATATACTATATTAAGAGTAAATTGTCAAAATCGTGCTTGAGGTTTGGGTGTGTTTACCAGTTTCATCCAAAACAACTTTTTTGTACAATATTGCCATTCACTTTTTGTGGTTTTTTTGTCATTTTCATCTCAACGGCATCTTGGTGTAACAAAATACTCCTTCATCTTTAATATGGTACTCGTATTAAAGATAAAAAACACTCGTTATCATGGTGTATTTTTTTTAAAGTTACGTATTAAAAGTTATTGACATTTAAAAAAGACGGGAGAACTTGCATGTGCATTGCATGTGGGTTTTTGAATTTAAAAATGTTAAATTTACCTTTATACCCATAATATAGAAAATTAATTATTTTAATAGTAAATACTATTTACAATTTTGCGATTATAATCTCAACCATTATATTATAGATCAAAGGGTGTAGATTTCTTCCTACACTTCTCATAGAGTACACAATTTTTATAATAACCTTACCCTATATATATATATATATATATATATATATATATATATTTAGGAGAACCCAATTTCCTAAAATTGATATATTGTCTGTTTGTTTAGGATTTCGTTTATTTATATCTAGGGTGATTATTGTTGTTATTGTTTTAGATATAATTTGTTTCTTGTCGTGAGGTCATCCTTGTGGATTAATTAGTCGCAACCTGTGAGTAGGTCTATTTCTTTCCCCTTTTTTATTATTAAATATTTTTTTGGGTGTATCATGTTGTCTTGTTTATATTGTTTCTATTTAAATAAATAACATGCAAAATCAATGTGTCGCTACGTGTTTCGTACTCATGTTTCTATTGTTTCTAGTATCTATTGTTGCATATACGTGTATCTATGTGTTTACTCGCTTTGTGTCACATGTTTCTATTGTGGTCCACGGTTGACTAGGTTCCCCACGACCATGGGTTGAATTTAGTATCGCCACCATTAGATTCGCTCTTTGGGGCTTGAATCTCATTGTTTCTATTGTTTCATTATTGTTGATGTAGTTGGTTGTTGTTATTGTGGTGATTGTTGTTATTATGAGATGATATGGATGTTTCTACTACACTTGAAGTTGCATGTTAAATTATTTTTAAAAATAAAATGAAATAAATCAAGTAATAAAGTAAAATATTTTATTTAAATCTAGATCTATTCACCAACTTTATTTTGACACAAAACCTTTTTACGCAAGATACAGGTGCACAAGTATGAGGATTTGAAGTTGAAGACATATAGGATGTTCCTTAGTAATAAAACAGATTATTGTAGTTGAATTTATATCTTACGGATTTTTGTTTGAATTTTTTTGAATTAATTCTATGATTATGTGTGACAATTTAACTTGGATGCTTTAAATATTTAAACTTATAACAGTTGTCATGAGCCATGGACAATCGTCATGCCCCGTACCAATCCGATGCGGGTCAGGGTGTGACAAGAATAACTTCTATTAGATTGGTGCTTGC